>CAWUPE010000182.1:0-21097 GCA_963924145.1 Pyrausta purpuralis
TGGGACGTGTAAAAGGGCCCCTAGTAATGCAAATAGGCCTATTTGCATACATAAATGACTTTTATGAAGATGCTGATTTATTTATGTGTAAGAGATTCGAAAGATGCTTGTCCTATAATTAATATGTCCTATGTTTAAAAAAATGGTGTTTATAGTCTCATTCACCCCCTAAAATATGGTAACCTTGCAAAGTTGCACCCTGTATAAGTGGTGCGACTAATAACAGTTTCTTCTATGTATACAGGTTGTTGTTTTGGTCAAATTTTTAAATTAAATATTGTGAAGAGGTTTTCGTTTATAAAACTTGCATAAAATTTCGAGTTTTTCTTAAAAATAAGCATAACTCATATCATCATCCCTGAGTTGATTGTCACTGACCAAAACAACACCCTGTATAAGATGACCTTTTAATTATACATGTACTTGTGCTTTCTAGTAACAGCTATGACTATGACACACTGCATTAGGTACAATAGTATGAAAATATTTCCACGGAAACCTTTGACAATTCAGTTGGATCATTATACCTTAATTTCGACGGCCATTATAAAATATTAATTTGTTAATGCAAAGCAGTAAAACTGAAAATATGTTTGAATATTTCTTTATTAAACAAACAATGTAAATATTTAAAACGGTCAAATTGCTGAAAGTATTTCCTTTGTTAGTTTACTTAACATAAAGATTGGCGTTCCGCATGTGTAAAAAAAAGTTACGCAGCGAATCGACATCGGTAAGAATCCGCCGGGCTGCATATAAAGCGGCTGATCTGCCTGCTTTATAGACTACAATATCGAAAAAATTGCGAAAACGTTTACATTGGGATGCTATATTATTTTCATAAATGTTTACCCTGCTCTCAGAGTAAAGTGTGTGTGTCTAATAACGATTTAGAGTGTAGATTATTTTTTCAGTTTGTAATAGTTTTTTTTTTAAATGAGCAGGTTTCTTGTCACTAGATGTTTATATGGCATAAAACTTTATTTAAGTATTAATTGCTTTCCGCCAAGGTAAATAAGAAACAGTAAAACAATATACATGGGTACCTTTAATAAAAAAAAGGAATTTCAAATGACTACAAACTAAGTATCCTAATAAATCTTATGGTCATTAACGAGTTTTATAATATTTACTTACACAGTTTTTTTCCTTTGTCTGGTTTTCTGCCAACCTGAAAATCCTAAAGCTTCCCTAGCGCCATCAAGTAAGAGCTATAAAGTGATGGAAGAAAATTGCTCATTGAAAATGGGTTTGTTTTTACACCGAGCCCCAGATAATATTATAGGTACTATGAGGCAAACTCTATCGTCAAGCAAAGATAGAGTTGACGATGGAAAGGGTTCACCTGGAATTTTCGTATTGTACTCTTAAGGAAACATTGACGCGGGTAGTTTGGTTTAGTTCTTAAAGTATTTGTGCAGTCTAGAAAATCTCCAACTATTTTCAATATTATTAAATTCCAATAAATCAATATATATTTAGGTAATGCTCTTTGTTGATTTAGATAGAGCATGGGTATAATAGCTTAAGCTTATCAGTGGTTTCGCTAATAACGGTCCCACAGAGTAGATGGATACCACATTATATATATCTCACTCCTTCGTAACTTTGTAAAAATACCTTACAGGCTTTCCGTTTGACGTAAGTCTTCACTGGATCATGCTTTTAGCACTAAGTCCGCCTTTATACACCAAAATTACATACTATACCGTCTGCAAAAACAAGATGTACTTATATAAAGACATAAATTACACAATCATTAAATTTATTTACGGTAACAATATCATTGCGTTTAATTATTAACGTGTCAATCACGTAATAAACGCACTATATTATATTTACTGATGGGTGTTACGTATCAGTATTAAGTGACTTTCAATTTGTCTACCCTCAAAATGATAATTTATTATAGCACTCAACAGTCAAATCCAGATCCTCTTTTCTGTCATGCCGTACTGTTATAAAATAAATAAGAGACATTTTATCACAATAGCAGAAGGCTGGGTTACACCATAAATCTACAGTTAGCGACGGCGGTGGGCGAAAACGGAAGGTAGCGAAGCAATATTGAAAGGGAAACGGTTATTGTCTACAGTCCAGAGGGTCCCGGGGGGCTGGTATTATCCCTAATAACATTCCCCTTTGCCGACTACCTACTCCAGTAATATACGGACTACTAGGAAAACTCAGACCCTCTCGTATGCATAGCGCGAGACTAAATACAATGTAATTCGTCATGAATACGGATCGCGCTAACACATTGTGAGGTGGCTCACGATACTCGCGAATTTCCTAGTTTCTCATAACTTATTTACATAAAACGCTCGAGCACACCCATGCTGCGTTCAAGATCACGGTAATTTTATTAATGACTAACGGATGTTTTAAGATTCCTCCCTCTCCTCCCGTCGCAGCGTGTATAAGTGTAAAGGAAGTTAGGCTAAAAAAAATAAGCCTTTCTCAATAAATAGGCTATCCAACACAAACGAAACAAACATCCAACACAACGAAAAACATACAAGTTGTATGTAACATCTTGTTAAATTGTAGCAATTTTCGTTGTAACATTACTTGTAGGTTTTGCATGTACGGACAACAGCACGTCAAGGTGGACTCTGCGGTGTCTTATGCAGTTGTAGCAAGGGCTAGTTTGCAACAAAAGGGGGGTAACATGATGAGCTGGCGACTGTACAAAAGTTTACTAGCAAAGCATCACGAAGCTTTTTGAAGTGACATCACGAGAATGACGCTACGAGCTACGAGCGATTGTTCGTAGTCTCGAAGTATTCGTAGCGTCGAGTAGCATGCTATGGCTACGGTAGAAACAATACATAGGCTATTTATACGATAAATTTACAAGGTGTTTCAAAACTACTCTTTGGAATGAATAGAACGACTCAGAATCAGTAACATAATTACTATCTCCGAGAAATGTGGGTCGAAATATGTTTTATAAAATTCGACTCTCCATAAAATCAGACGGGTCACGTGACCGATTTAGTTTAAGCAGTTAATGAGCAGTTTTCTCCCATCACTTTATAACTCTAAAAAGGTAATATAACTGGACGCAAAGTACGAAGAATTATGTAGTAATGCCAACTGGTGAAGCTTATGTTATCCGTTTACAACTGGAAAATGAAAATGATTGTGTTTGGTTCGGTATCATCCAAAGCAACTCTCTCCCGGAAGACAATCACAAAATAAACATATTTAATATACCTTCCAAAATAGCTTATGTCTATGCATGGTATCAACGGAGAAAAGTTTAGTTTTGCGTGTATAATATTTTTTGCGTGATTGTATTTATTTAAAAGGCTATTTTATTCATGGTAAAACCTTTTTAATATAAACATTTCAAATGGCTCGTTTTCCGAACGAATAAACGTGATAATCACTGTGTACAGACGTTGAAAAATATCTGTCCAACACCTTATTTGGAATCACTACAGTACAAAAACATCCTAGTAAGCACTAATTTTAAAGTTATTAAAATTCCAATTTTAAATTCAAATTCAAAAATTCAAATTCAAAACACTTTATTTGCTCTTAAATAGGGTGGTTACAAATAAATGTTGATGGTCAATGTACAAAAACATAGTGCACCTATTTAGCCATATATAATAGCATGCAAATGATAACTATAATACTAAATACATTAATTAATACATTTTAAAGTACATTATTGAATGACATTATGATGAAATTATGTTATTATACACCCTTAAAAATAAACTTTATGTCAGATTAATATGTATCGATTATTTTTTCTAAACGAGTTCATATTTTGTTTTCTAGAAATTCTTTTACTGAATAAAAGGTTTTCTCCAAAAGCCATCGACGCAATGATTTGTTGAACTTTAGGATTGGCAGTTGTTTAATGTCGTCTGGAATTTTATTATAAATAGCCGTGCACATAGCAGGACAATTTTTTAAGAAACGCTTTGTCTTAGGCACTGTGTCAAGTATAAGTCGGTTACGGTTTCTGAGATTTCTATCTGTAGTTTGATTCAGCTGTAGAAATAGGTAATAATTTTGTTTAACAAATTTTGCTATTTCGAGTATATACAGACAAGGTAATGGCAGTATATTAAGGCTTCTGAAATATGGCAAGCACGATACGTCCACCGGTATGCCACATAAGGCGCGTACACATCTTTTCTGAGCAATGAATACCTTTTCAATATTTGTGCCATTTCCCCAGATTATGAGCCCATATCTCAATACAGACTCCACATATGCAAAGTACGCAGTGACGGCAGTCCTTTTGTTTGCGACTTTTGTAAGCCTGTATAGTGCAAATGCAAACCTATTTACCTTATCGCATACTATTTCTATCTGTTCTTTCCAATCTAATTTAGAATTCATGATTAAACCTAAGAAAGTCACTTTATTTGCATTATGTAATATTTCGTTATTTAAGTCAATGTATATTAAACTATTTTTAAAATTATTAAAGTTTTGTATGCTAGTTTTACTTAAATTTATTTGTAGATTATTTTTGTCCAACCAATTTATTATTTTAATTAGAGTCATCTTAATGTCATTTTTATGTTGTTCTTAACTATATTTTTTATTTGTCGTAACAATTATCGAAACATCATCAGCAAATAGCGTCGTCTTATGATCAAGTATATCTGGCAAGTCGTTTATGTAAACCAAAAACAGCAATGGACCCAGGATACTCCCCTGCGGTACGCCAAGGTTATTTTGTCGAAAATCAGATCTGTATACCACATCTGATCCGCTCTCGTCAACCTGTGTTATCTCAACACATTGCTGTCTATTCTCTAGATATGACTTTTGCCAGCCTAGTGCGGGACCTCTTATCCCGTAGCTCTCAAGTTTACTTAGCAGAAGTTTGTGTGAGACAAGGTCAAATGCTTTTGTCATATCCAGAAACATCGCAGTGGTATAATTAAGTTGGTTAACACTTTGTAAGATTTCATTAACTAAATTAAAAGCTGCATGTACTGTAGACTTAGATTTTTGAAAACCATGTTGGTTCCGATTTATTATGTCGTATTTCTTAAAGAAGGAGGTCATTTTCTCATGCATAACTTTTTCAAATATTTTGGAGAAAATTGAAATTAAAGCTATGGGACGATAATTTATGATTTCCGATTTATTCCCTTTTTTGTGTAGAGGCTTTAACACTGAGGTCTTTAACGCATTTGGGAATGTCCCTGATTCTAGCGACAAATTGATCAGGAAAGTTAATACTGGGCCAATTTCATCCCTACAGCCTTTTACTACTTGGGTACATACGTGATCATAACCTTCCGATTTTGTATTATTGAGAGCCCCTATTATCTTCCTAACGTCAATTACATCAACTGGTTGTAGAAAAATTGTGTGTTGCAAATAGTTTTTGCGTGTATTTTCTAGATTGTTATGCATTTGGTCAGTATTATAAATGAAATAATTATTAAATGTCATGGCAATTTCTGTAGGTTTCGTGATTTCTCTGCCCTCACTAACTACTTTGTTTAAACAGTGTCTAGTTCGTGCACCACATGTTTCATATTTTATTACCTCCCATGTGGCTCTGCAGATATTCTTGCTATTTGATATGAATTTTTCATTCGAAATACGTTTTGAGCAATTTGTGCACTTTTTAAGAAGTTTACTATAGCTTAAATATGTATGTTTATCAGTTTTTGATTTACTTGTATAGTATTTATAGCGTAATATTTTCTTTGTTTGACAGCTTTTCTTCAAACCCGTAGAAATCCAGCGTGAGTTAGGAGAGTGGTTTATTTTTAATTTGTTCACTGGAAAGCAGAGTCTGTAGAGAAGACAAAACATGTCATGGAACTCTTTGAAAGCCGAGTTAAGATCTGTATGTAAGTAGACTTCCGCGAAAGAGAGGCTTCTTAGGTATAGTTTAAAACGTTCCTAAAGATAAAATAAGAAACCAAAAAATGCGCACGGGCGGAAATCGAACCTGCAACTTCTGGCTAACCGGACCAAACGCTCATCCAATTGTGCTTTTGTAAAAATATGAAATTTTGCACGGTCGAAACGACAGCACGGTAGCTCTATTAGAAGAATGTGTGGCCCGGTTAGCCAAAAGTTGCAGGTTTCGCCCGTGCGCAATTTTTGATTTCTTATTTTATCTTTAAGAATATATGACGGCCTCCGTGGTGTGGTGGCTAAGCACGCTGGTTTCAAGGCGCCGCCGCTTCGAGACATTCCCGATAGGGTCAATATAGATATTTAAAAAAATCTATATTGTCTTGGGTCTGGGTGTCGTGGTACCACCGTTGTGTCTGATTTCCATAACACAAGTGCATTAGCTACTTTGGTATCAGAGCAATGTATGTGATTGGTATCCAATATTTAAAAAATATATGACACTGTGCGTGTTCTAAATATTGTAAACCTAGTCGATTTTAAGATTGATCTCTCAATCATCACAGACGTATTTTATTAATGAATCAAGATTGCATTACACAATTCAATGACATCCAATCAAATAAGGTAACTTTGTCTTCCCGAAACGAGGAATATTCTGTAATCAAGTGGTGCGTTCAAGCTTTCGAGTACGTATAATATGCACTTAATAAGTAAGGATGTTCAGCACAATGCCTATCAATAAACAAGTATAAATAAATACAGATGACAATTTATGATTATATTTCAAACTAACCTCCTTCGAGGATACGAGTATACCGCAATTAGGGTATAGTCTTCTGCTGAACAAATGTTTAATTTTCCATGCGACTGTTACCGTCAATTTACGAGCAAATCGTCTCAGAATGCAGATGTTTTATGAAAAGTGAGGTTTGCCGAGACCGCTCCGGCTACCACAGGGGACCTCTTACGTTCATGCTCCTAGCACTCAATGTTAGCGGTGGTCATAATATTTCAATAGTAGTAGGCTACGAGCCCTTGTTCAAATCAAAGCATGAACAAATGCCATACATTTGGGCAAGTCTATGTATACGAAGTCGCTACTACGTCGTGCGTTATAATCATGTGTCAATGAAGGTTACATTAAGGGGACAAGATTTTTGTGCTGACAAATCTTACCCACCTAATTTCTCTTCTATATCATCTATCAATACTTTAATCCCTCAAGCGTATGTGAACGAGACACAATGCAAATTCTATTGTTATGCGGTTGCCTGCAACCGCTCATGTGTTGAAGCATTAAACCGAGCTTTATGAATTCTTTAAAACATAGAATTCTTCCTTGCTTATTACTTCAATATTTGGATAAACTTACCTTTACTTTTCCTAAATCAAGACGAAAGCCGTTCAAGAGTTTCAAGAAAATCGTAAATAAGCGGGCTATTACGGGCCTGGTTTTATGAAATATTAAATGGAGAAGCATTTGTTTTTATGGTTCAATTGTAAGCCGCTCTCTGATTTACATTTAGATAGTATGCCAAAACGGAAGATGGACTGAGATCTTCGAATCGCGCGAGTGGCCGGTACAACGCCTATTTTGCTGTTTCGTGGTCGGACTCATGATCTATATTCCCGTCGTAACTTGTAACGTACGAATTATCACACGCACCTAACCTTAAAATGCTTATTCAACCGTTTTTGTCTTTTGATTTCAAATTAGGCGAGTGCCCACGTTTCCGCAAACGTGAACACGTAACGCGCTAAAAATAATTTGTCTGCAAACTTTTTGTGGAGGAAAAAGTGGCATTTGTTGAGCTTTTCTCACAAATAAATCTTTGAGTTGCCTTGACAACACGATACATTTTCTATAGAAATTATTATCATAATTCTTCCATACTCCATTACACACGATGAGTTCAATGGGTATTTGGACCTAACCCTCTATTGTGCGACGCTCGTGTCGTTTCGAATCGCTGTCTCAGGAGAATTGTACTGTACCTACATACAGAAAAGTGTGCAAAACTTGATAAGTGTTCTTGACTTTGATTAAGAGTATTTCCAAACTTCACGGGCTGGATATGATAGCAACTGTTGGGCTCAGTTTCCTTGTAGCTGCTCAATTATACCTTCACTAGTTTTATTCTAGAGTAAGCAAGTACTCAAACATTTGAATAATTTTCCATTTTTTGTTTTGGTTACTTAGAACTACACATATCAAACAGATAACATTACACAATTCAGATTTTGATTTATTTTTCAAATGAAACAAATTGAATTCCGTCGTACTTACTTCCATTTCACACATACTTAAAATGTCATCAAGAGTTACTTTGGGATCGTTTTACGAAAATGAGGTTATTATTATTATTATTACAATTGAAGTTAAGGTATAAATTTTTTTTTCGGATACCGATCCCGTAACTTTTCCTTCCGACATTGTTAGACTTACTTACTTACGAGTATATGGGTAAGTTTTTTAAGGATACAGCACATTGTCTTGACATTTATATAAACGTCGCCTTTACAAGTATTATCGAAATTAGTATTTAATTTTAATTACCAACAATTTATTTGTTTACTCGTCTGTAATTGTCAGTTTCATTTTCAAAAACAAAGAAAAATGATCCAGCATTCACCGGTGAGTAGTTTAAATTCAAATATTCTGTATCACTTAAGTATATCAATATATACTTTTATTTAAAGCTGAAAGTTTGTTTGTTTTCTTGAACGCACTTACAGTCACGCGCACTCTCAGTCGAGTAGGTCGACTGATTAAAAAAATGTGGTAAATAGTTTACTCGAGAAAGGCTCGAGAAACATCACGATTCGACTTAGAACAGTAGAGCAACCATGAATAATGTTGCAAAAACGGGGGGGAAATATCCCTGTTCAGAGTTTATGTTGCGTACGCAGTGTAAACTGTTTTAAATACATAAAAAATATGTATGACAGAATTTTTCCACTTTTAAAATTCTATATAATAAAAATCGCAACAGTATGTCATCTGATATGGTTTACATACTGCAAACTTTTTTATGTGATGAAAAATAATGTACTATTTTCAAAGGTGTTTTGATGCACACGGGTATTTAGTCTTCCTAAAATAAACATATTAATCATCACGAGCATCTCGAATGAAATTGCTATTTACATCATTTGATTTCAATGAATATCTTATTTCCGATTTCTCTTACTTCCAATGAAAATATGAGGTTTGCGTTGAAATATTTACGGGAAATCCAAAATTTACGCGGGCGACGCCACAGGGACCTCTATTTGTTTATAGTAACAGTTTCTGACTGAGAAGTCATCAGCTTTAGAGCTTTTATATTCAGGCATACCCATTGGTAATCCTATAATAGCCTACTAGAATTTGTACCTGTCACTCAGGCCACTCGTCCCACTGTAGATCCATGTTAAGTTTATTCGAAAATGACGTGGTTTCAGTGAGGGATATCTCAGCTTACACGATGCTATATCATTACTCGTCCGCGGATTTATTTTATTTAATTTTATTGGATAAAGGGTTTCAATTAATTATCAATATAGTATACTTATCTAGACCTTATGAGCTAAATTGTAACCTTACAAAAATGCATCCCGCCTACCAGTTACATATTTCGATATAAGCTTAGACTAGATTGACGTCTAGAGCTTTGTGAACATAAAATTGTTAAAAGGAAGAAAAAAATACCGTAGGAGCAAGACAGTGGAACAATGCTCCTTCGAAAGACATTTGGATTTTCAGTAAATATATCAAGGTCCAGGCTGGGTACGCACAATGTCATTGTATAGGCGACACATTCGGACGATGGAATTATATTATAGAAAGATGTATTATTACGGATTTGGTTCAATGATTTGATACCTGTATGAAATGTGGTTCGCTGAAATTTATAGGTGCGTATTCACATTTTCAATCAAATGCCGCAAATAGTCCGCCCAATATTTCAAAGTGATTGAATCTAGGGTTTTGGCAAAAAAATTGCACTGCCTATTTCCAAGAACATTTTAAAAAATGCGTTTTAAACCGTCAACCGCCGTGCGCGGGTAAAGACACAGAGTTAGCGTAAGTTTATTTTATAAATAAACCCCGCTAGTTAGTACCGTGAGTAGACTAGTACTGTAGACGTTAAAGAAGAAATATTATTACAGAGCGCTTCTATGGAATATATAGCTATTATAAACGTACGTAGTAATACCGAGCTTATTTTCCGACTTGATCACTATGTGGTTCGTCCGTTTTTTTCTCATACGCAGTCGTTTTCCTCAATTATTGTGGCAACACACACTCCTTTTAAATGTTTGCCTGGAAATAAATATTATTATGATACAACCTTTATAATTTATAGTGGTTCGGAACTTCGTTTCTTCTCGGACCCGTTTTATAGTTTTTATTTATGAGGGCCAAGGCAAATCCAACATAGTACTTCATGAAACTGAATTCAGTCACAAATCAGTCAGCTGTTTATGTTGGGACGTGTAAAAGGGCCCCTAGTAATGCAAATAGGCCTATTTGCATACATAAATGACTTTTATGAAGATGCTGATTTATTTATGTGTAAGAGATTCGAAAGATGCTTGTCCTATAATTAATATGTCCTATGTTTAAAAAAATGGTGTTTATAGTCTCATTCACCCCCTAAAATATGGTAACCTTGCAAAGTTGCACCCTGTATAAGTGGTGCGACTAATAACAGTTTCTTCTATGTATACAGGTTGTTGTTTTGGTCAAATTTTTAAATTAAATATTGTGAAGAGGTTTTCGTTTATAAAACTTGCATAAAATTTCGAGTTTTTCTTAAAAATAAGCATAACTCATATCATCATCCCTGAGTTGATTGTCACTGACCAAAACAACACCCTGTATAAGATGACCTTTTAATTATACATGTACTTGTGCTTTCTAGTAACAGCTATGACTATGACACACTGCATTAGGTACAATAGTATGAAAATATTTCCACGGAAACCTTTGACAATTCAGTTGGATCATTATACCTTAATTTCGACGGCCATTATAAAATATTAATTTGTTAATGCAAAGCAGTAAAACTGAAAATATGTTTGAATATTTCTTTATTAAACAAACAATGTAAATATTTAAAACGGTCAAATTGCTGAAAGTATTTCCTTTGTTAGTTTACTTAACATAAAGATTGGCGTTCCGCATGTGTAAAAAAAAGTTACGCAGCGAATCGACATCGGTAAGAATCCGCCGGCTGCATATAAAGCGGCTGATCTGCCTGCTTTATAGACTACAATATCGAAAAAATTGCGAAAACGTTTACATTGGGATGCTATATTATTTTCATAAATGTTTACCCTGCTCTCAGAGTAAAGTGTGTGTGTCTAATAACGATTTAGAGTGTAGATTATTTTTTCAGTTTGTAATAGTTTTTTTTTTAAATGAGCAGGTTTCTTGTCACTAGATGTTTATATGGCATAAAACTTTATTTAAGTATTAATTGCTTTCCGCCAAGGTAAATAAGAAACAGTAAAACAATATACATGGGTACCTTTAATAAAAAAAGGAATTTCAAATGACTACAAACTAAGTATCCTAATAAATCTTATGGTCATTAACGAGTTTTATAATATTTACTTACACAGTTTTTTTCCTTTGTCTGGTTTTCTGCCAACCTGAAAATCCTAAAGCTTCCCTAGCGCCATCAAGTAAGAGCTATAAAGTGATGGAAGAAAATTGCTCATTGAAATGGGTTTGTTTTTACACCGAGCCCCAGATAATATTATAGGTACTATGAGGCAAACTCTATCGTCAAGCAAAGATAGAGTTGACGATGGAAAGGGTTCACCTGGAATTTTCGTATTGTACTCTTAAGGAAACATTGACGCGGGTAGTTTGGTTTAGTTCTTAAAGTATTTGTGCAGTCTAGAAAATCTCCAACTATTTTCAATATTATTAAATTCCAATAAATCAATATATATTTAGGTAATGCTCTTTGTTGATTTAGATAGAGCATGGGTATAATAGCTTAAGCTTATCAGTGGTTTCGCTAATAACGGTCCCACAGAGTAGATGGATACCACATTATATATATCTCACTCCTTCGTAACTTTGTAAAAATACCTTACAGGCTTTCCGTTTGACGTAAGTCTTCACTGGATCATGCTTTTAGCACTAAGTCCGCCTTTATACACCAAAATTACATACTATACCGTCTGCAAAAACAAGATGTACTTATATAAAGACATAAATTACACAATCATTAAATTTATTTACGGTAACAATATCATTGCGTTTAATTATTAACGTGTCAATCACGTAATAAACGCACTATATTATATTTACTGATGGGTGTTACGTATCAGTATTAAGTGACTTTCAATTTGTCTACCCTCAAAATGATAATTTATTATAGCACTCAACAGTCAAATCCAGATCCTCTTTTCTGTCATGCCGTACTGTTATAAAATAAATAAGAGACATTTTATCACAATAGCAGAAGGCTGGGTTACACCATAAATCTACAGTTAGCGACGGCGGTGGCGAAAACGGAAGGTAGCGAAGCAATATTGAAAGGGAAACGGTTATTGTCTACAGTCCAGAGGGTCCCGGGGGGCTGGTATTATCCCTAATAACATTCCCCTTTGCCGACTACCTACTCCAGTAATATACGGACTACTAGGAAAACTCAGACCCTCTCGTATGCATAGCGCGAGACTAAATACAATGTAATTCGTCATGAATACGGATCGCGCTAACACATTGTGAGGTGGCTCACGATACTCGCGAATTTCCTAGTTTCTCATAACTTATTTACATAAAACGCTCGAGCACACCCATGCTGCGTTCAAGATCACGGTAATTTTATTAATGACTAACGGATGTTTTAAGATTCCTCCCTCTCCTCCCGTCGCAGCGTGTATAAGTGTAAAGGAAGTTAGGCTAAAAAAAATAAGCCTTTCTCAATAAATAGGCTATCCAACACAAACGAAACAAACATCCAACACAACGAAAAACATACAAGTTGTATGTAACATCTTGTTAAATTGTAGCAATTTTCGTTGTAACATTACTTGTAGGTTTTGCATGTACGGACAACAGCACGTCAAGGTGGACTCTGCGGTGTCTTATGCAGTTGTAGCAAGGGCTAGTTTGCAACAAAAGGGGGTAACATGATGAGCTGGCGACTGTACAAAAGTTTACTAGCAAAGCATCACGAAGCTTTTTGAAGTGACATCACGAGAATGACGCTACGAGCTACGAGCGATTGTTCGTAGTCTCGAAGTATTCGTAGCGTCGAGTAGCATGCTATGGCTACGGTAGAAACAATACATAGGCTATTTATACGATAAATTTACAAGGTGTTTCAAAACTACTCTTTGGAATGAATAGAACGACTCAGAATCAGTAACATAATTACTATCTCCGAGAAATGTGGGTCGAAATATGTTTTATAAAATTCGACTCTCCATAAAATCAGACGGGTCACGTGACCGATTTAGTTTAAGCAGTTAATGAGCAGTTTTCTCCCATCACTTTATAACTCTAAAAAGGTAATATAACTGGACGCAAAGTACGAAGAATTATGTAGTAATGCCAACTGGTGAAGCTTATGTTATCCGTTTACAACTGGAAAATGAAAATGATTGTGTTTGGTTCGGTATCATCCAAAGCAACTCTCTCCCGGAAGACAATCACAAAATAAACATATTTAATATACCTTCCAAAATAGCTTATGTCTATGCATGGTATCAACGGAGAAAAGTTTAGTTTTGCGTGTATAATATTTTTTGCGTGATTGTATTTATTTAAAAGGCTATTTTATTCATGGTAAAACCTTTTTAATATAAACATTTCAAATGGCTCGTTTTCCGAACGAATAAACGTGATAATCACTGTGTACAGACGTTGAAAAATATCTGTCCAACACCTTATTTGGAATCACTACAGTACAAAAACATCCTAGTAAGCACTAATTTTAAAGTTATTAAAATTCCAATTTTAAATTCAAATTCAAAAATTCAAATTCAAAACACTTTATTTGCTCTTAAATAGGGTGGTTACAAATAAATGTTGATGGTCAATGTACAAAAACATAGTGCACCTATTTAGCCATATATAATAGCATGCAAATGATAACTATAATACTAAATACATTAATTAATACATTTTAAAGTACATTATTGAATGACATTATGATGAAATTATGTTATTATACACCCTTAAAAATAAACTTTATGTCAGATTAATATGTATCGATTATTTTTTCTAAACGAGTTCATATTTTGTTTTCTAGAAATTCTTTTACTGAATAAAAGGTTTTCTCCAAAAGCCATCGACGCAATGATTTGTTGAACTTTAGGATTGGCAGTTGTTTAATGTCGTCTGGAATTTTATTATAAATAGCCGTGCACATAGCAGGACAATTTTTTAAGAAACGCTTTGTCTTAGGCACTGTGTCAAGTATAAGTCGGTTACGGTTTCTGAGATTTCTATCTGTAGTTTGATTCAGCTGTAGAAATAGGTAATAATTTTGTTTAACAAATTTTGCTATTTCGAGTATATACAGACAAGGTAATGGCAGTATATTAAGGCTTCTGAAATATGGCAAGCACGATACGTCCACCGGTATGCCACATAAGGCGCGTACACATCTTTTCTGAGCAATGAATACCTTTTCAATATTTGTGCCATTTCCCCAGATTATGAGCCCATATCTCAATACAGACTCCACATATGCAAAGTACGCAGTGACGGCAGTCCTTTTGTTTGCGACTTTTGTAAGCCTGTATAGTGCAAATGCAAACCTATTTACCTTATCGCATACTATTTCTATCTGTTCTTTCCAATCTAATTTAGAATTCATGATTAAACCTAAGAAAGTCACTTTATTTGCATTATGTAATATTTCGTTATTTAAGTCAATGTATATTAAACTATTTTTAAAATTATTAAAGTTTTGTATGCTAGTTTTACTTAAATTTATTTGTAGATTATTTTTGTCCAACCAATTTATTATTTTAATTAGAGTCATCTTAATGTCATTTTTATGTTGTTCTTAACTATATTTTTTATTTGTCGTAACAATTATCGAAACATCATCAGCAAATAGCGTCGTCTTATGATCAAGTATATCTGGCAAGTCGTTTATGTAAACCAAAAACAGCAATGGACCCAGGATACTCCCCTGCGGTACGCCAAGGTTATTTTGTCGAAAATCAGATCTGTATACCACATCTGATCCGCTCTCGTCAACCTGTGTTATCTCAACACATTGCTGTCTATTCTCTAGATATGACTTTTGCCAGCCTAGTGCGGGACCTCTTATCCCGTAGCTCTCAAGTTTACTTAGCAGAAGTTTGTGTGAGACAAGGTCAAATGCTTTTGTCATATCCAGAAACATCGCAGTGGTATAATTAAGTTGGTTAACACTTTGTAAGATTTCATTAACTAAATTAAAAGCTGCATGTACTGTAGACTTAGATTTTTGAAAACCATGTTGGTTCCGATTTATTATGTCGTATTTCTTAAAGAAGGAGGTCATTTTCTCATGCATAACTTTTTCAAATATTTTGGAGAAAATTGAAATTAAAGCTATGGGACGATAATTTATGATTTCCGATTTATTCCCTTTTTTGTGTAGAGGCTTTAACACTGAGGTCTTTAACGCATTTGGGAATGTCCCTGATTCTAGCGACAAATTGATCAGGAAAGTTAATACTGGGCCAATTTCATCCCTACAGCCTTTTACTACTTGGGTACATACGTGATCATAACCTTCCGATTTTGTATTATTGAGAGCCCCTATTATCTTCCTAACGTCAATTACATCAACTGGTTGTAGAAAAATTGTGTGTTGCAAATAGTTTTTGCGTGTATTTTCTAGATTGTTATGCATTTGGTCAGTATTATAAATGAAATAATTATTAAATGTCATGGCAATTTCTGTAGGTTTCGTGATTTCTCTGCCCTCACTAACTACTTTGTTTAAACAGTGTCTAGTTCGTGCACCACATGTTTCATATTTTATTACCTCCCATGTGGCTCTGCAGATATTCTTGCTATTTGATATGAATTTTTCATTCGAAATACGTTTTGAGCAATTTGTGCACTTTTTAAGAAGTTTACTATAGCTTAAATATGTATGTTTATCAGTTTTTGATTTACTTGTATAGTATTTATAGCGTAATATTTTCTTTGTTTGACAGCTTTTCTTCAAACCCGTAGAAATCCAGCGTGAGTTAGGAGAGTGGTTTATTTTTAATTTGTTCACTGGAAAGCAGAGTCTGTAGAGAAGACAAAACATGTCATGGAACTCTTTGAAAGCCGAGTTAAGATCTGTATGTAAGTAGACTTCCGCGAAAGAGAGGCTTCTTAGGTATAGTTTAAAACGTTCCTAAAGATAAAATAAGAAACCAAAAAATGCGCACGGGCGGAAATCGAACCTGCAACTTCTGGCTAACCGGACCAAACGCTCATCCAATTGTGCTTTTGTAAAAATATGAAATTTTGCACGGTCGAAACGACAGCACGGTAGCTCTATTAGAAGAATGTGTGGCCCGGTTAGCCAAAAGTTGCAGGTTTCGCCCGTGCGCAATTTTTGATTTCTTATTTTATCTTTAAGAATATATGACGGCCTCCGTGGTGTGGTGGCTAAGCACGCTGGTTTCAAGGCGCCGCCGCTTCGAGACATTCCCGATAGGGTCAATATAGATATTTAAAAAAATCTATATTGTCTTGGGTCTGGGTGTCGTGGTACCACCGTTGTGTCTGATTTCCATAACACAAGTGCATTAGCTACTTTGGTATCAGAGCAATGTATGTGATTGGTATCCAATATTTAAAAAATATATGACACTGTGCGTGTTCTAAATATTGTAAACCTAGTCGATTTTAAGATTGATCTCTCAATCATCACAGACGTATTTTATTAATGAATCAAGATTG
Organism: Pyrausta purpuralis; assembly: GCA_963924145.1. Classification (NCBI taxonomy): domain Eukaryota; kingdom Metazoa; phylum Arthropoda; class Insecta; order Lepidoptera; family Crambidae; genus Pyrausta; species Pyrausta purpuralis. The sequence goes on from CAWUPE010000182.1 coordinate 16,769, forward strand.
CATTACACAATTCAATGACATCCAATCAAATAAGGTAACTTTGTCTTCCCGAAACGAGGAATATTCTGTAATCAAGTGGTGCGTTCAAGCTTTCGAGTACGTATAATATGCACTTAATAAGTAAGGATGTTCAGCACAATGCCTATCAATAAACAAGTATAAATAAATACAGATGACAATTTATGATTATATTTCAAACTAACCTCCTTCGAGGATACGAGTATACCGCAATTAGGGTATAGTCTTCTGCTGAACAAATGTTTAATTTTCCATGCGACTGTTACCGTCAATTTACGAGCAAATCGTCTCAGAATGCAGATGTTTTATGAAAAGTGAGGTTTGCCGAGACCGCTCCGGCTACCACAGGGGACCTCTTACGTTCATGCTCCTAGCACTCAATGTTAGCGGTGGTCATAATATTTCAATAGTAGTAGGCTACGAGCCCTTGTTCAAATCAAAGCATGAACAAATGCCATACATTTGGGCAAGTCTATGTATACGAAGTCGCTACTACGTCGTGCGTTATAATCATGTGTCAATGAAGGTTACATTAAGGGGACAAGATTTTTGTGCTGACAAATCTTACCCACCTAATTTCTCTTCTATATCATCTATCAATACTTTAATCCCTCAAGCGTATGTGAACGAGACACAATGCAAATTCTATTGTTATGCGGTTGCCTGCAACCGCTCATGTGTTGAAGCATTAAACCGAGCTTTATGAATTCTTTAAAACATAGAATTCTTCCTTGCTTATTACTTCAATATTTGGATAAACTTACCTTTACTTTTCCTAAATCAAGACGAAAGCCGTTCAAGAGTTTCAAGAAAATCGTAAATAAGCGGGCTATTACGGGCCTGGTTTTATGAAATATTAAATGGAGAAGCATTTGTTTTTATGGTTCAATTGTAAGCCGCTCTCTGATTTACATTTAGATAGTATGCCAAAACGGAAGATGGACTGAGATCTTCGAATCGCGCGAGTGGCCGGTACAACGCCTATTTTGCTGTTTCGTGGTCGGACTCATGATCTATATTCCCGTCGTAACTTGTAACGTACGAATTATCACACGCACCTAACCTTAAAATGCTTATTCAACCGTTTTTGTCTTTTGATTTCAAATTAGGCGAGTGCCCACGTTTCCGCAAACGTGAACACGTAACGCGCTAAAAATAATTTGTCTGCAAACTTTTTGTGGAGGAAAAAGTGGCATTTGTTGAGCTTTTCTCACAAATAAATCTTTGAGTTGCCTTGACAACACGATACATTTTCTATAGAAATTATTATCATAATTCTTCCATACTCCATTACACACGATGAGTTCAATGGGTATTTGGACCTAACCCTCTATTGTGCGACGCTCGTGTCGTTTCGAATCGCTGTCTCAGGAGAATTGTACTGTACCTACATACAGAAAAGTGTGCAAAACTTGATAAGTGTTCTTGACTTTGATTAAGAGTATTTCCAAACTTCACGGGCTGGATATGATAGCAACTGTTGGGCTCAGTTTCCTTGTAGCTGCTCAATTATACCTTCACTAGTTTTATTCTAGAGTAAGCAAGTACTCAAACATTTGAATAATTTTCCATTTTTTGTTTTGGTTACTTAGAACTACACATATCAAACAGATAACATTACACAATTCAGATTTTGATTTATTTTTCAAATGAAACAAATTGAATTCCGTCGTACTTACTTCCATTTCACACATACTTAAAATGTCATCAAGAGTTACTTTGGGATCGTTTTACGAAAATGAGGTTATTATTATTATTATTACAATTGAAGTTAAGGTATAAATTTTTTTTTCGGATACCGATCCCGTAACTTTTCCTTCCGACATTGTTAGACTTACTTACTTACGAGTATATGGGTAAGTTTTTTAAGGATACAGCACATTGTCTTGACATTTATATAAACGTCGCCTTTACAAGTATTATCGAAATTAGTATTTAATTTTAATTACCAACAATTTATTTGTTTACTCGTCTGTAATTGTCAGTTTCATTTTCAAAAACAAAGAAAAATGATCCAGCATTCACCGGTGAGTAGTTTAAATTCAAATATTCTGTATCACTTAAGTATATCAATATATACTTTTATTTAAAGCTGAAAGTTTGTTTGTTTTCTTGAACGCACTTACAGTCACGCGCACTCTCAGTCGAGTAGGTCGACTGATTAAAAAATGTGGTAAATAGTTTACTCGAGAAAGGCTCGAGAAACATCACGATTCGACTTAGAACAGTAGAGCAACCATGAATAATGTTGCAAAAACGGGGGGGAAATATCCCTGTTCAGAGTTTATGTTGCGTACGCAGTGTAAACTGTTTTAAATACATAAAAAATATGTATGACAGAATTTTTCCACTTTTAAAATTCTATATAATAAAAATCGCAACAGTATGTCATCTGATATGGTTTACATACTGCAAACTTTTTTATGTGATGAAAAATAATGTACTATTTTCAAAGGTGTTTTGATGCACACGGGTATTTAGTCTTCCTAAAATAAACATATTAATCATCACGAGCATCTCGAATGAAATTGCTATTTACATCATTTGATTTCAATGAATATCTTATTTCCGATTTCTCTTACTTCCAATGAAAATATGAGGTTTGCGTTGAAATATTTACGGGAAATCCAAAATTTACGCGGGCGACGCCACAGGGACCTCTATTTGTTTATAGTAACAGTTTCTGACTGAGAAGTCATCAGCTTTAGAGCTTTTATATTCAGGCATACCCATTGGTAATCCTATAATAGCCTACTAGAATTTGTACCTGTCACTCAGGCCACTCGTCCCACTGTAGATCCATGTTAAGTTTATTCGAAAATGACGTGGTTTCAGTGAGGGATATCTCAGCTTACACGATGCTATATCATTACTCGTCCGCGGATTTATTTTATTTAATTTTATTGGATAAAGGGTTTCAATTAATTATCAATATAGTATACTTATCTAGACCTTATGAGCTAAATTGTAACCTTACAAAAATGCATCCCGCCTACCAGTTACATATTTCGATATAAGCTTAGACTAGATTGACGTCTAGAGCTTTGTGAACATAAAATTGTTAAAAGGAAGAAAAAAATACCGTAGGAGCAAGACAGTGGAACAATGCTCCTTCGAAAGACATTTGGATTTTCAGTAAATATATCAAGGTCCAGGCTGGGTACGCACAATGTCATTGTATAGGCGACACATTCGGACGATGGAATTATATTATAGAAAGATGTATTATTACGGATTTGGTTCAATGATTTGATACCTGTATGAAATGTGGTTCGCTGAAATTTATAGGTGCGTATTCACATTTTCAATCAAATGCCGCAAATAGTCCGCCCAATATTTCAAAGTGATTGAATCTAGGGTTTTGGCAAAAAAATTGCACTGCCTATTTCCAAGAACATTTTAAAAAATGCGTTTTAAACCGTCAACCGCCGTGCGCGGGTAAAGACACAGAGTTAGCGTAAGTTTATTTTATAAATAAACCCCGCTAGTTAGTACCGTGAGTAGACTAGTACTGTAGACGTTAAAGAAGAAATATTATTACAGAGCGCTTCTATGGAATATATAGCTATTATAAACGTACGTAGTAATACCGAGCTTATTTTCCGACTTGATCACTATGTGGTTCGTCCGTTTTTTTCTCATACGCAGTCGTTTTCCTCAATTATTGTGGCAACACACACTCCTTTTAAATGTTTGCCTGGAAATAAATATTATTATGATACAACCTTTATAATTTATAGTGGTTCGGAACTTCGTTTCTTCTCGGACCCGTTTTATAGTTTTTATTTATGAGGGCCAAGGCAAATCCAACATAGTACTTCATGAAACTGAATTCAGTCACAAATCAGTCAGCTGTTTATGTTGGGACGTGTAAAAGGGCCCCTAGTAATGCAAATAGGCCTATTTGCATACATAAATGACTTTTATGAAGATGCTGATTTATTTATGTGTAAGAGATTCGAAAGATGCTTGTCCTATAATTAATATGTCCTATGTTTAAAAAAATGGTGTTTATAGTCTCATTCACCCCCTAAAATATGGTAACCTTGCAAAGTTGCACCCTGTATAAGTGGTGCGACTAATAACAGTTTCTTCTATGTATACAGGTTGTTGTTTTGGTCAAATTTTTAAATTAAATATTGTGAAGAGGTTTTCGTTTATAAAACTTGCATAAAATTTCGAGTTTTTCTTAAAAATAAGCATAACTCATATCATCATCCCTGAGTTGATTGTCACTGACCAAAACAACACCCTGTATAAGATGACCTTTTAATTATACATGTACTTGTGCTTTCTAGTAACAGCTATGAC
>CAWUPE010000183.1:0-16199 GCA_963924145.1 Pyrausta purpuralis
ACTTGCCGTTGCCCTGTGACACGGCACAACGTCGTTAAACTGCCAAGGGCCGTAAAATCATAACACTTGTGACAAAACAACGCATTAGATCCATCCTGCGAGCAAGGGGCATATCCTAATGATCCGGATTTCGCTAACCTTTTTAATGCGTACCTTTGGACATATTTAAAACACAAACTTCGCCCTTCCCACCCTCATTTCGGTAGTTAGAGGGAAAAAGGAGAAAAACCACCCTCAGCCTCGCGGGCGGGTGAAAAATGCGTAGTTTTAGCTAATCTGCATGGGGGCCTGTTTAAACAGGGCTTTTTAACACTGTACAAAAATGAGGTGGGGGCGGGGTGTGTGCGCTATGAGTATTTATGTGTGGGAGTTAATATGTGTTGCCATGGCGACGGGCCGATTACTGCAGCGCGTCTGCCCGATTTTTCGTTGCTTTTTCGTTGTAATCAAATGAGGTGCGTATGTGGGGGGGCGAGGGGGTCGACACGCGTGTACTCAAATTATCCGCACTGAATCAATAGCGGGATGAGGGTAGTTCTGATGTTGGTGACGTGCTGCCGTCTTTTTGTCGGTTTTAATTTTTTTTTGTCTCCCTTTCTCTCGTACTGTATCCGAACGCGCGCTGACCTACTTCCGCGAATGAGTTTTCCGGGATACAGAATTATACAGTTTTAATCTTCGGCTAATACAATCGACGGAATATAAGTTTGTCATTTTAATGCTTTATTAAATACCAGAGTTACAAATTCTTAGTATTATGAACACATGACGTGTACATATCTGTCACTATTAAAAGTAAGGTAGAGTCGTTGTAGTACTATTTTTAACCGACTTCAAAAAAGAAGGAGGTAATCAATTAGACTGTATTTTTTTTGTATCTATTTTACCTCATATCTCAGTCGTTTGTCGACCTATTCGTTTTTTTTTACCTTTTTAAAGGGTAAACCTTGTAGTTGGTCCCTTTGTTGCCAATCTGGGATATGATGATGGGATCTTGGTGTAATCGAAGAGCCCTCAAATTTTAAAGGCTCATACTGTGTTTTAGTAGAATCTTAATGTTGACGTGTTGTTACGTCTGATAGTCAACATCTTGTGGGGTAAGCTGATGGTGGAACACCTTAAAGCTTAAAAGCTCAGTTATTATAATGACAGAACTTATATGATAGGAAGTTTGTAGCTTCTTAAAGAACAGAGTCATAAGGTGAGCAGAGTCTCTCTTTCCTGTAATGTCTAAAAATGAAGAAATAAAATTAACTTAAAAAAAAAAGTAAAAACCGAATTCAAAAATATTTTAGTTTGAAACTGACTAAAAAGTCTTAAATATACTCTTGTCCATTGAAAGGAAAGGAATCCATTTTAGGCAACCGATTTTTTTTTGAGTCGGTGCCATCACTTTGACCGTCCAGCATCAACTATCACAACACCAAGAAATTGTTTGCCTGAAATGAGTTCCTTTGCTTTCAATGGGCAAGAGTTTATTTACGTCTTTTAGTGCATTTTAGTTTTGAAGTCGGTTTTTACTTTTTTTCATTGGTTTAGAATAATTTTAAGATACCATTAGACACCACAAATTTCGCAAGGTGGGACAGACAGCACGGTAGCCAATAAAACAATATACCTATGCAATTAATATAAGTTTTTTGCAGTTCCTCTAGTTGAGTATAGTTTTAACTGTGAAACGAATATAATAATACCGCGCGTATGTATATATGGTGTAAGTATTTGGTGTTGTGTGATTTAAAATCGCAAAGTAAATAATGCGAAAAATATTGCACGTAGACGTAGATTACAAAAAAATCTAAGCAAGTAGCAGATCTAACCACCCCTAATTTAATCATTTATACTGCCATCTACAATAGGTTTCTGGAACTTTCACTATTTTCTTCTTTTGTCCCTATTATTTTCCTTTTGAAAATTTCAACCAGCCCAACATTATTTGCACCCATAAAAAGAGACAACACACCACGACCCTTACACAGATGGCGCTTTATCGTTTTAACGCCCTCTGTAGAGATTTCCCGGCACAAAATTTTCCGGAGGGAAATAATTTAGGCTGCTGTAGTGGCATTTAGATGCTTGAATCTTTACTTGGTCTATTATATAGTTTGTATTTTCACCCTGTGTCAGTAGGTGGCTTCTAGATGCAGCCTTAATTTGAGCTTTACGTTGTTACATATTATTAGTAAATTTTTAATTAACCTATGATTTTTTGTAGCTTATTACTTACTTACTTACTCCTTTGGCGCAGCGACCCAGTGCAGTGTCTCGTGTCGGAACACAAGATAACGACACCTGCCCCCCGATTCAGAACCATTCGGTTACGGATTGGGTTACGATTCGATAACTTTTACATATTAATAAAATTATAATAATATGGATTTATCCGATGCAAATATTTTATTATGTTCTTTTATTATATTTGTTATCGAACTGACATATCGACATCCGGTCAAACTGCGACATTAATTTAAAAATGAATAGAAAAATCTAGCCGTAACCCAAGCCGAATGGCTTATCAGAACGTTCTGAATCGCCCTGCTGATCCGGTCTTGGGCCGCCTCTTGCCTGTCCGCAACTTGTAGCTCCTGCAGATCTGGCTTAGCTTATTACTGGTTTTGGTTATTAGGTTTAGTATAATTTGAGTAAGTAAACGTATAATGGTATCATTTTACACATCTAGGATTATGTGGCCAACACTTTTAGACACAGAAAAAACGTCTTCTCTAACTTTGTTATAAGCTAAAGAGCCACTTTTAATTAAATTCCATGTAAAAAAATAACGTTTTACCTAAATAATTAGGAGTTCAATAAATAAAACACGTAATGATTTTGCAAATTACTTAAAATTTATTTATAAAAGTAACCTTATTAATAAAATATGAAATCATCAATGCAAAATAAAAAATCGATAAACAATAACTACGTTCTATTTTATATTATTATATAATAGTAACTATGCATGTTTATTCTTACTTCCCATTGCAATCCACTTTTGTTTCATAGAAAAGAGAAAAAGTCAAAAAAAATATAAACGTTACTAAAAATACAATGTAATATATTTCATTTATGCTTTACAGATTATTTTTTTGATTTTGATATTTTTTTAAAATGATTTTGTAAATCATATTTAGAATATTTATTTAATAAATTAATACGTTATTTATACAATCCATGATAAAGTTTTACTCCACTAAAATGCTAAGAAATAAACCAAATACATACTTGGTAATAAATAACCTTATATAACTACCATGCTGGAGTTATTTAGTAAACACCTCGGCACTATACATTTATTGTTTCCAAAAATGAACAATAGATACTCGAATTCGACTTTTTTAACAAACAGAGAATGATCAAAATAGCTTGGCACGCAAATTTTTCGTTTTTCAACTTACACACGGACGGCACTAACTCTAAGGTAATATAACATATATACTTGTTTTCAACAAAAAAAAAATATACCAAATTAAAATAAAATTCATAATAACACAACTATAAAAATATTAAAATATTTTTATGATGCAACAGCTATGTCCAATTGCTAAGGTTAGAGCCCTTTCGTAATATTATAACAAGACCTACATTGAGCCATTCTGATGTAATTGGAATGTAATATGCACACATGACAACTGTTACTTTTATAACAGTTCAAATATAAAAATCAACTTGGAATGTTGGCAAATGACATTTATTTCATGACCGTATCTGAGGATGATTCCATTTCGGATATCTACGAGTATAATAAATTATTTAGAGGTACGATTATTTTTAATGGACACTATATGGCACATAATAATATATTAGTTTTCATCGATAAGCTGCCTTTTAATACAGATGTATTTGAAAAAAAACATGCATTTATATAAACTCCATCAGGCCTTCAAACCACGATTTATGTTATCTATATGTTATCAATTCCTTTTTCTATGTTATTATAATTTATGTTAGGTATGTTCATCTTCGATAACTTATTATTAATATTTTACTATGTTATAAGCGAACATTGGTGTGTCTGTTGCGTTCAATTTGTTGAAAACTGCACACAAAATTTCATAAATATAAACTACTTGATGTTCTTTAAAATAATTTAGTACTTTATTCTAAGTAAATAGATGTGTGTAGCCGCTAGTAAACAAGGTCATTTAAATTTTAAGTAAAAACCGAAATGCATGCATAAGTGAATGCAAAACGAAATCCACAAAACAATGTCGCAACTCCTTAGTTTCAAGTATTCTTGAAAACTGAGGGAGGAAGCTTTAGAAAATATAAACTATGAGAAGAAAATGTAAGGGGTTTTTTGTGTGCAGTTGTCAACGCGTTGAAATGAGTTTTTGTACTTAAACTAAGTTTTTTTCTTATTCATGAGCAGATGTATTTATAAATCTATTTAGAATATTGTATTTAGTTTACATTGTCTCTATCAGGGTTAAATGAATTATACACACGAGAGTAACTGATGAAATAAAGTAATATTGAAATTTTACTAAAATAGTTCCACTAATTATGTCTGGCTAAAAATAATAAAATAACATTAATAATTGTAGCACTTTGTCACTAATACCTAATATGGTTATATCCTAAAATTAAAATAGCTAACTACATCAACAAATCTAAATCCATCATAAATCTTTATAAATAAAAATTACGATACTTTCATAAGATAATAATTTCGTTCACAATATCATAACCGTCAGTTTCCAAGTGACTAATCTAAGTACGTATTAATACAGATACACTACTGAGTGACACACAAATGATTAACGATGGATGAAGACCACACAGCTCTTAGCACAAATTAAATTATAGGCATTCTAAAAATCGATGAAACACAGGCAGTGTGTCTATACGCTTCGTTTGGCTCGATTTGGCCGGGTCCACTTCCGTGCCCCCAGATCAGCGTAACACCCAAAATCCAGAAAAAAACATTTATATACTTGTATTTTCTACGTACGGAGGTAAATCGTTTGATGCAAATTCTGTTTTGGGCTTGGCAACAGTCATCTAACATCAAGATTTCTTATATAGTCACGTAGCGTTGTAAATTCTGTACTGTAGTTTATCTGAAGATGCAAATTATTTTATGACAATTTGGTGATCAGATACTACAAAAGATACAACTAGGAGTCAAGTGGTCCTCATCGATAGACTACTATAAACCTGAACAAGAGCAACATGAAACATGAACGCAATGGAAGTGACAACGGAACACTCCGACATGAAGCTTATACTTACTTACATCTACGAAACTTTACAAAATTGCCTCTAGCATTTATCCAGCCCGGCAGCCAATGTGAATGTCCGAACTATACACAACCTTGTCGAAAATTTAAATTATTCCTTTAAAATCGAATAAAAATCACTTTTATAAATATGACTTTTACAAACATACAAATAAGTGTGATTTAGTTTCCATCAAAATACGTTTTCTATTCACATTGGTACCACATCTTTGCCGTTCCTTCAAAATACTCCTATCCAAATCACATTTCTTTTTATAACTATGTACATAAGGTTGCCTCTAAAAATTAACTACTTGAATCTGTTTTACCAGACTCATGCTCTTCAGTAATAGTTATCATTGGGGAGTTTCAAAGCTTTCTCTTGGAGACGTCTCATTTGTCAACTTCTCGAATTTGGGAGAACCAGAAGGCAGAATAGCGTCTTTGACAGACTCATAGACATCAGTCCTGATTATAGGAAGCGACGCTCTCTTACCTTTCGACATCTCCTTTGGAATGTCATCCTCTTTAATTGTCTCCATACAATTACCTTTCTCAATGACCGGGTCAGGAATCTTATCTTCTTCTAACCGTACAGGCAAGCTATCAGCTCTGTTCAAAACCTTCTTTGGGGCTGTCAATCTTTCCGGATATGAGAACTGCAACACCGTTTTCTAACTTCTATCCTTCTGGTCATGGTAATGCTGGAGACTGTACTCTCTAGCTTGTACGTCTGACAGCAGAGGACCGTCAGTCGAGCCTTCGAGGCAGTAGCCCGGTCCTTGCAAAGCATCGCTACCAATATAGAATCTTGCTTGAAAATTGCTGCAGTCACCACTGGCTTATAGGGATCCGTTGGGGTTTTGGTAATCAACGGTTCTTGCGAATTGTCGCAAACTATACCACCGTCAACAGCATCTTCTTTAGTATCATAACCAGCATATACGGGATATCCAAATGGACCTTGCTCGTACCCCATTTGGCTTCCGTAAGAGTAGCTTACGTTGTGAGAACCGATTGAAGACATGCTTAGATCAGATATGGAGAGTCCTGTGCTTGATAGAGCCAGGGCTTTAGGATTCTCGTACTTCCCGCTGCTTCTTTCGCTGTCTTCTTCGATCTTCTTCTCGAGATCCTCTGGCACTCTGTGGATGAGGGCTTGGTTGGTGGATATCTGAGGGTCATAAGGCGGGGAGTTCAGAATGTTCTTGTTGTTGGGCCTGTAGGCTGCCGACTGCTGGACCTCAACAACGAAGATGCCGTCGTTGTCTGGAGAATACTTCATCTTCGTTTCGCGACCGTTTTTGGTAATGTCCTGGAAATGAGAAAATAAATAGTTTTTATTAACTGAGCTAGAAGGACAACACAGAGGTCAATAATAGATAACGCAGGCTCTAACAGTACAGTTTCTTTGGTTTCATTAGTCAAATCACATTTTGATGAATCCATTTTATTAAAATTGTTTAACAAATAACAATATAAGTTAATCTATTCGTCAAACACAAGTATTAACTAATGGAAATGAAAACACAAGCACTCAAATAAGCGTCAAATTAAGTCATTCATCAGGAACAGCCGACGCAGCCTTTTGGGACATAAACGATTCCAATCTTCGCGCAATAAAACACCATTCGAAGTTTATTGGTCGAAATTTAATTCAGATTCAAAGAAACGAGAAAAACGGATCAATCATTATGTAACGAGAGGGCGGCGAAACTTCTCAATTAAGCAAATATTTGCGACAAATGCCTCTTTTCGGACGAAATACCGTTTTTTTGACAATTATGTAGGCTTTGATGTTTTTATGTGAATATGTTATCTACTATTTTTTTGTGCCGGAGAATTTTGCTTGATTTATGAAAAAACTTACGCGGTGATGTAAAAAACCTAAATTGTAAAATAGGAAAGTAATCGCATGCATGGTTTTGGGTTTATGTAATAAAACCGCACATGAAAGTAATATTTAGTGAACCGATTCTTGAGGACATTAGCTTCTTTAATAGTATTATTATATTATACAATAGTACTTTTGTTACAGAAGAAATCGTGTCAATCAAAAATAGATATTTTCAAATTACTGACAAACATAACCTAATTTAGATTTCCAGCTTTCTATGTAGATAGCTACGTTTGCATTCTGAAAAAGTGTAGAAGTATTTTTATTTGAAATTTACATTTTCATTCATAAAATACTTATTTTTATATAATGCGTTGACTATTAAAAGTAGACATATTTTGGAATCACTCTTTGGTCAGATCACACTAAACGAGACGAAATGTGATTGACCAAAAAGTGATCACTTGCCAGTCGAGCAGACATAATAGGTATACTCGTAACTATCTATTCATTTTAAGCTTTATACATAATTGTCTTTTTCGGGTCTGGCTGTTGTGGTACCACCGTTGTTTCTGAAACACCGCCAATTTTTGAACTCTGGGCTACGCTAAGATTTTCTGAACAGAAAAACACACGTATTTTCGGCCCGACCTGGGGATCAAACCCGGGACCTCTGGCGCAGCCGTCACTTAAAAGTGTGAACCTCCAACCGTTGCGCCACCGAGGCACTCGTGGTAAAGACGTAACTATAGCACAATAAGGAAGAGAAGATACTCACGTTCCTCTCCTCAGTCTCGACGATGAGATGGTTGTTCTTGAGAGTCATCGTGAAGATGGAGCCGTTGGCCGGCGGCGTCTCGCCATCTGCTTGACTGCCGGCGCTCTCGTCTGTCGGTGACTTGAGCTGGAAAGAGAAGATTGAAAGTTATATAACCGCTGAAGTTACTAACAAAGCAAAAAGATGGAGAAAAGAAATCATAGAGAAAATCCATGGAAACTCTTCTGCCACAAAGAAAAACATCGATAGATATTATTTTATATTATGTATAGACAAACAGATTACAACAAACGCAGTGATATTCCGAAAATTCAGTCTATCAAATAGTTATTTTATTGTTATAGTTAACAATACTTTGTAATAATACAGGGTGTTGTTTTGGTTAGCTACGAGCGCTCAAGGGTGGCTGTACAAATGATACTGATGCCAAAAAAAAGTATTTAAAACAAAACTTTTTTTCAATGGTAAAACCCACAAAATTAATTTATTAATGCGATTCAGCGATCGAGTCAAAACTACCAACACCTGGTAGCCTCTTCGTAGCTTACGGTGTAATATTTAGTAGATACGCTAGCTACTCGCGAGGGTGCGAGTTTCCTCATTCGTCTTGACATTTTTTAGAATGTTGTGAAAAGGTTTTCTTTTTTAAAACTTGGATTGGAAATAGGGATTTTTATTTTAATAATTACTCATATTATCATCCCTAAGTTGGATGTCACTGACCAAATCAACAACTTGTATAACTAATAAATACCCTTCTCCAACTGAACATTTGGCACTAACTATAATACTCATCGCACGAGTACCGCAAGGGAACGTTTACACAAGAGTAAGTTGCAACTGAAAAGTTCCTGTGGTACCGCCCTTACTTGTTTATGACATTCTTTAAATACATATAAGATAACAAGCAACTGACGAATATGAGCGGACATGACTCTTCCTCACTCAAGGCCAGTTTGCACTGCACTTGTCGACGTGGCGTGTAAACCGCGCTTTGTCTTTTTCGCATAATTCCGAAAGCAGTGATCTACCTGCTAACGGCTTAATTCACTTTGCATGAAAAAGGCTTCGAAGAAAACAAAGACCTCTTTCACTGTAAAGTATTCCGCACCCTTTGTGAATTTTGTAAATTTTTAATGGCATTAACCTTTTCTGAGGTACAACTGACAAGCCTTTTAAATCTCCTCTAGGTTTCAAATAAGTAGCAACCTTACTTTATGCCGCGTAATAAATATTTAACACGTAGATTTGCCTCGTCCACTTTTACTATTGACTTACTCATTATTAAAAAAACAACTTGCAGAATACTTTCAATGTACAAGGGTATAAGTTTTCATAACCTTTACAAACATCAAAACTAATTGTCATCCAGGAAGCCTTAGAAATCTATTATTAACGTAGTTGTTACCCAGAAGGTTACATGCACACTACTGTCGGTGCTCTGATAGTTGTGCTTGAGATGGTCAAAGTAATGGCACCGACTCCAAAAATAAATTGTTCGCCTAAAATAGATTCCTTTCCTTTAAAACGTCGAGTGTTTATTTAAGACTTTTTATTGCATTTTGGTTGAGAAGTCGGTTTTTCTCAAAGTTAATTTTATTTTATATTTTTAGTGTTTACAGAAGTTGGGGAGGGGCGGTTTGCACCTTATGAATCTGTTCTTTAAGAAGCTACATATTACCTATCATAAGTTCTTTCATTATAATCCCTGAACTCCTAAGCGTTAAGGAGTTCTACCATCAGCTCAGCTCTACACAATGTTGACTATCAGACGCAACAACACGTAAACATTTAGATTTTATTGAAAAAACACTATACGTGCCTTTAAAATTTGAGGGTTTCACTCGATTGCACGAGCAGAATCAAATCAGATCCCAAATTGGCAACAATGGGACTAACTAGAAGGCATAACCTCTATGTAGACAAAACAATTTTTCAAATCGGTCTACAAATGACTGCGATATGAGGTAGCACATCCACAAAAAAAAGAGAAAAAAGTCATAAAAGTCATTTATTTATGCAAATAGGCCCATGGAGGCACTTTTGCACGTCCCAATATAAAACCTACCACATACCACAAAAGACATACAGTTGAAATGATAACCTTCGTTTTTGAAGTCAGTTAAAAAAGCTTGCGAATAATTTACCACAAAAATACTATTTACACAAAGTATTAGACGGTTTCGATTTACCAAATCCTAAGGAAGAAACATTACAGTTGCTTTTAAAAAAGGTCACTCACCATTTACTCTTGAAGGGTAGGTAGTTGACCACATGGTACGTGGGTATATGGGCTCTATGTAGAGGCGACACAAAGGCTCTATTTACCGAGTTTGGGCTAATGACTGGCATATTGACGAATCGTTCACACCGCGCCCACGTCGAGAATGGTACGAGTGGAAAGAGGTAGCGATATCCAAAAAGCCATCTGACGTTGGAAAGAGGTAGCGATCTCCAAATTAGCCGTCTGACGTTAATTCGGGCAAAATATGATAAGTAGCCCGAATTCGGAATATTAGCAACTAATATGAAAAATAAAAAGCGGCCAAGTGCGAGCCGGACTCGCACACTAAGGGTTCCGTGCCATCTTTAACTGAATAAGAGATCCAGTTACTTCCACTTAGTCAAACTGTGTAATACTAATAGCTGCAGAATAAAGTGGCTGTGACATACAGACGGACATACAGATAGACTTGACGAAACTATAAGGGTTCCGTTTTTGCCATTCGGCTACGGAACTCTAAAAAAGGACTGCTTTCTTTCAGCCACGTCAGGTGAAGTGGTAACTAAACACGTTACTACTGTAAAACGAGTGTGTGTTAAACGAGCTAATGATGTTTGCTTGCTGATAGAGTTATGATACCTCAGGCACATATTTCAGATTTTGTAAGAAATCGATTGTATGTTGTTAAACTTATGAAAGGCATTGATGGATTGCCACTAATAGAACTTTTATCTTTAATTCACAATACACTATTTTCAGAATACAGTGTTAACTCCTTACTGGTAAGAATGAAAGTCAAACCGCTTCGCGCTTGCACTTAAAAATACCCGCGAAAATATTGACCAGCTTGAAGAGGCCCCTAAACTTTCATCTAAATCCGTCAACGTAACATGATCTGTCTGTCATGCGCAAGAGTCAGAGCTCAGCCTATACTGGTCACAGCGTGCATTCGGCCATAGGAATTCTTTCCCTATATACTTTTTTGATTATGACACTCATTTATTTCGGTGCTTCAACATTCAACCGTGTTTCTGGAACAGTAGGGTTGTGATTGTTTTGTAAAGATTAGTTTTTGTGTAGGTTGGAAAAACGATCAAAAAACGTTAGGTATTTCAACTTTTTGACAGCTAATGAACCGTATCCAGGTGTGAACAACCAGCCTGCCTCGAGAATAACAATTAAGTTTCGTTGCGGTTTTATTTTCGGCGACGATTAATGATTTCTACTAATATACAAGGGTTTCTACTGATACATTAAAACTACAAGTAGGTATTTACGTAGTGTTAGAGTCAAAACATTTATTTGAAAAGGACAAGCAATATTATGTGTACATCTGTTAAATGAAACGAAATGAATAAAAAATGTATTTCCAAAATAACGGTTTTACGTAGATTGCTTTAAAAATAATGTAAGCATATTTCACCATGGTGTGGCATGCAATTTGATTCCGTTTATAATATTTATACACTAACATAACACTGCAGTATCCATTGGGAACTCAACCCTCGAAGTTGTCGACGAGTACGTCTACCTGGGACAAGTGATCCAATTGGGTAGGTCCAACTTCGAGAAAGAGGTCAATCGACGAATCTAACTCGGCTGGGCAGCGTTCGGGAAATTACGCAAGAGTGTCTTTTTTTTATTTTATTTTTATTTTAATACACAGTATACATACTGACTTACAGTTGCCCAAACCGTCAGTATGGAAGGTAGTCATACAGTACGTCATAATCAAGCATAATCAATAAAAATCTTATAATCTAAATACAACATGTCAAGATTACAATACTATTTGTCAATATAAATACATAAGAAAAAACACATTAAATTCAGTCACAATTGCAAAAATAATCAAATTAAGTAATTTCTATAATATTTTTACTTTGTAAACACTCATTTACCTCAGTGTCTTAAGACGAAAGGTTCAACCAGTGTGTGTTACCAGTGATGACATATGGATCCGAAACATGGTCTCTAACTATGGGCCTTATAAAGAAGCTCAAAGTCACACAACGAGCGATGGAGAGGGCTATACTCGGTGTTTCTCTACGGGATAAAAGGTAACGGACATAGCCTTGAGAATCAGTAAGTTTAAGTGGCAATGGACAGGGCACATAGCGCGTAGAACTGATGGCCGTTGGGGCAGGAAAGTTCTAGATTGGAGCACCTTCGACCAAAGACGCAGCGTGGGACGTCCACCAACAAGATGGACAGACGACCTTATAAAGATTGCAGGATCAAACTGGATGCAGACCGCTAGTAATCGGTCGCTGTGGAAAGCCGTGGGGGAGGCCTATGTTCAGCAGTGGACGTCCTTTGGCTGATAATGATGATGATGATGACACTAACATAGTCGATTTTCAATACACAATAAAGTTTAGTGTCATGCTATCATATTTACAAAACCTATTACAGATTGTTATTATATGTTTATACAAATAATATTTCTTAATTACAATGTCAAAAATGTAAAATAAATTCAATTGAGAAATATGTCAGAATATCGAAACTATTTAAAATTTGGATAACTTGTAATCGAGTCTGATCTCTTAAATTTCTATTGCGCATATGCATTTTTTTAAATATTCTTACGGTATACCTTTGCCTTAATATGTATATTTCCTTAAAAATTGAGGACCACGTGGTACTGAATGTAAGTATATCTGTTTTTCTTCAATACAGCACACCGTTATCAAAAAACCTATTTAAAAAGATGTGATCTATAAAGAAGATAATAAAACGACACGAAAAGGATCCTACTAATTATTTATTTTATTTAATATTGGACACCAATCTCAACGGTGGTACCACTACACCCAAGATTATAAGTTCTCAATTCCAAACTTATGGTTCTCCATTTCAAACTTATAATTTCTCCACCTGACCGGGAATTGAACCCGGGATCTCGCGGCGACGTCTTGAAAACCCAGCGTGTTTAGCTACTACACCATGGAGGTCGTCAATGATATATTGATTTAAAAATGCAAGGTCACTCTCTTTAAAATACAAGTAGATTGTTATCACGAGATTGCTATCACGTACCTTATCTAAATAGTAAATAAACCTGAACTATTCGCACACATTGGCACTTTTTAGCAAATAAAAAAAAATGCATCACCTCCAAATGCTTTCTTTCAAATGCGACTATTGCAAATGTTGTAAAAATATTACACCTTATCCAAGTAGTTATAGGTACCACTGTCCAAGAAAAAATCGTTGGGTAGGTACTGGCAGTTTTGAAGAAAAAAAAAACTAAAAAGTCGTGCAAACATTCTCAAAGTGCTAACTCCGAAACCCAGCCTAGGTGGCGGGGTCGTCGTCCGGTCGTCGCCCGGTACTTTTCGGCGCTCGCGCAGCCTCTTGCAATCGGCTGCACTTTTTAGATGCACCTACTCTTGTTATATGACTATCTAACAGTGGAATACAGGTGGTGTGGAGCGGCGTGTGTTGGGTGTTGGATGGAGTAGTTATAGAATGTTGGTCTTCACTATCTAATACAAAAGTTTATTCAATGTTCTCAATCGGGATATGAAAATTGTAGGAGTAAACTTTGGTAAATGCTATTTAAAATATTAGCTCATGACCATTGCTGTAAAAACTAGTCTGTCTAGTTAACACTACCATTAATTTTGGCTACTAGAGTAAAGAAAAAAAATTGTCTTGGAAACTCTAGAAGCCCAAGTAGAAAGCTGTTAAAAAGCTCAACTGAAGCTTTCAGAAAAAACTATGACTCTGCTTCGAAAGTCACCTCTGATAATAAGCTACATCTGTAGTAGCCAGTAAGAGCCAATTACTAATTCTGTTTGATTAAATTACCAAATCAATTTACACAATCTAGCAGTTCCCAAATTTTTTAGGTTGAAAACAGCTCCGCGCCACTCTTGTGCGCACAACGCATTCATCGGCGCAGTGCGTTGCACTATAGCGAGCCAGTTTGACTAGATTTTTGGCAACGGCTGCGTCCCCTCTCCCTTCCACTTCCCCACATCTCGCTCTGCTTATGAGGTTTTGATGACTTAGCGAAGCCAGCAAGGGAAAATATATTTCGCTTTGTCATTGATGAAAGGACACTGAACATTTTGTTAGGTTATTGACTGTTCGCGTTATGCGCGATGTTATCGCGCTTTAAAAATGATGATTCTAAGGGTCTAAATATTTTTAGAGACATACTTTTGGTCGCTATAGTTTCAAGTTGTATACTTGTATCTCACTCAGTCGATGTCACTATGTATTTTTAGGTTTAGCTTTGATTTCAGGATTAAAGTCACAATGATAATTAAATGATCTATGCTTACAAAACTAAATTACTGCTCCTTCCCGGGTATTCTAAAAACAAAACGTTGTTAGGCATTAGAATTACTTTTCAAGCTATGCTTGCATTATGATTAAAGAGAAAGTCAACACCACTAATACCAAACATCATGACTCCTACAAGCAATATGCTCGCTGCATAATGATTTTCGAATAATGCACAATTATGACGGAATGCTGAACGCTGCAAATCGTCCAGAGAGAACGGACGGCATTGATACATACTCGGAGATGATCACTGTCAGATTCCAGATGATAAAGTATTGGGATTGGGTAGTTAGAAAGGTTAAATCTAAACAAAAAACATTTGAAGTATTGAAATGAAGTTAAATACAGTTTAAACAGGGTTAATTAATTTATTGTATTAAAGTGGAGTTTCTTTCATTCGATATAGGTATCTTATATTTAATGAAAAGTCGTGATAACTTAAAATTCCAGATGCGTTTAAATGCCAATTCCCTATTATTATTATTTTGAGAAGTCGGCACAAAAATGCTCCTTTTTATTTGAGGCGAGTTGATTTGTGAAATCGGTGAGTTATGGGAGTTATAGGTATTCAGCCAGCAAGGGCCGACGCCTCGGGGCTGGTAGCGTCAACATAAAAACACCATTTGATTTTAAAGGTAACCTTATAAAGCCTTGACTTGAAAAGCGTTTTAAGGGATAACGAAATAAAAAAGCATTAGGTACAGCGTCGAGGTCCATTGATTCCAATGAATTATTTAATATTGCTGTAAGGAATTCATTTCTTCCGGCTCTCTTCAACAAAATTCGAAACAAACAACATATATAACAATTACAAAAGAGGATCGTAACATATATTTTGCAATAATTCAGCTGCCACTTAGCTAAATCCGGCTGCGTTAACAAAAGATTTTTGGTAAGCAACGACGTATGTGATCCTAAAAGCTATAGTCTACATTCTATTGTCCAGCTCGCAAATTAACCTAAACACATTTTCCGCAAACGCGTCGGTCTGAATACCGTATTATTGTACCCTAACGGCTGAAACCGCAGCCTAAATCGTTGCATAATCCAGGTTTAGCGGCCAAATATAACTAGGCGTAAAGCCTGCTTTGCGTGCGAGTGCATTATTTTGGGAAACGTGGTCAGTATTCCATTGAAGAGGATTAATATTGCTATTGTTTCTAGTATTTGTTTTGTAATTGCATTGAGTGAAAATATTCGTCTCTATGCTCTCAATCTTGACAAGATTAATCCTTATTTATTATCTGTGCGTATGAGGACTAAAGATTGCTAGCCAGTTTTGATGAACTTGGGTAGAAATTCCTTACTATTTGGGTACTTAATTAATATGGTGAAAATGGAGATTTCAGTTTTTATAAATTAACTTGTATTTACTTTATATTAACAGACTTGAACGTTGTAGGTAAACTGAAATGTTGAAAAAAACCTCATACATCATTAAATCATAATTAAAAACATCAACGCCACGTAAGCTTGTATTACCATTACGAACGCAGTGAATATCTGAAACCGTGACATTGCATGTCATATCAAACCACACCGTTCCAGTTTTCCTGCCTACAGGTCCATCGGCTTGTATTACTTTTAGCAATTTTTGCAGCCGAATCCAATTAATCCTCATCAAAGTACGCGACATCAATCAGCTGTCGGCCGTCCAGCGCGATAGCCAATGGGAGCATTTGTTATCCCTGACTACCTCCATTTTTTGGACCCTTATCGGGACGCCATTTTGAAACTCATAGCGAATTAATTACACTAAACTACCAATGGGATTAAACATTCATTTGGACTAAAATATGTATGATTCCTAAACTTACTGAAAATTTTAAGTTATTTTTTTTT
>CAWUPE010000184.1:0-28856 GCA_963924145.1 Pyrausta purpuralis
TTATGCGAAAACGGTAAGACTTAGGCAGTAGCGCCGACGGTGCTTGCTGGGTCCATTGGTCAGCCGCTGTGATGTAGGTTGCTGACGCCGTGGTTATCGCAATGTACGATGCTAGCTCGTACAGCTAATGACCTCCATAATAAGCCATTTTCATTGGCTCATGATGTATCCAAACACCCTGTACAATGTATTTGTATTTTTGTAGGTAACAGTAGAGCAACCAATGTTTGGCGCTAATTTTATTAAGGGGAAAAGTTCGGGCCCCAACCCTAATGGAAATTTTATTGGTGAAGGTAAAGTTTAAATTAACTTTCAAGACTGGAGGAGCTATTGAATTGTGGTCAAGCTATGTTAAAAGCAGCTCACTTGGGTATGAATCACTTCTGTTTATTAGATTTACTTATTTATCAATATTACTACTTATGTCAAGTTTGTATTATTCTGAATTACGAGTCAAAACTAAAACAAAAAAATAAGATAGATATTTTCAGTTGCTTAATACTTATGTATTCATCATAAAATTAGTATCCCTTTGGAATAGAACGACAAAAGCGAGATGTCACTAGCAGCAAACTGTGTGATAAAAAAGAGATGGGTAGCAGAACCATTTTTGTCAGATTTCAAACAGTTGACCGCCCTGCAGAAGCTCGCTGAAAATTACGTGCATTTGATTTTTTATATTTAAAAGTGAAATTGTGTATATTTTGGAGAAATAATGCGTCTGAAACATGGTGACTTGATCGGTGATTGATTGTTAGCGGCATAACCCAACAAATAATCATTTAACAGGTAGATTAGTCCAAATCGAAGCCTCTTAATATACGACTTATATTTACCAATGCGCTTCAAATTAAAAGTTCGCAGTTTGATTATTCTATTCTACAAACGTTAATTTACGTAAAAATAAAGACAGAATAACACAGGGAATGTATATCGACGAATATTTTGTATAATGAAATAACATTTAGTTTTACACTAGAGCTGCATGTTCAAAATTTTGTGTCGACTGTTTATCATGCAGTAAACTACTATATTTAACTTAGGAACATTGATTTTAATCACCTGATCAAAAGCTTATCTCATTTAAAGCTACAAATGTTACTTACTTATGTTAGTTACTGACATCTTAAATCGGTTTTGTTTGACATCTTTTACTTGTCCTTCTATTCCGAGAGGAATATTAATTTTATGGTATTCATTCATCTTAAAACTTGCAAAACACAAACTTGATACTGTGAACTGGTAAATAAAAATGTACCAGTGTTTTATTATATGGGTATTTTTTGCCATGTTTTAAGTGTATTTTATTGCTTACTTTCTCAACTAATCTTAATTTATGCATAGAAATACTTTGATTATTTTGCGTAATATCTGCTGATAATTGTTATGGTATTGCTAGCGTCAAGACACAACGCGCCGGGCGCAGCGCCGCCTCCGTACACGCCGCCGACCGGTCCCGTGGTACGCTGCGCCGCCGCCCGCCTACGCGCCGCCGCCTCAGGGATACTACGGATGGGTGCCTCCATACACAGTATGTGCATTACACTATCACTGTAGGACACTACGTACAATGTAATTGGATTGACAATTTTAATTTAGTTTAAGGCATTTGTCCTTAGGCTTGCAACGAATATGCGGTGACCATTCGGTATTCGGCCTATTCGGTGACTTTTCTTATACCGAATATCTACATATTATTCGGCCGAAAACCGAATACTTAAGATGTATATTTTATTATGGGAGGTAATTGGTAAAATCTAAAATAAACGACTCATAAGTATTTATTCATTTCTCATATTTTCATTCCATTCTTATAATTAAGAAGTCATTAGTACGTAAGAATGGTTAATAATGATATTTTGTATTAAAAAAAGTTAAGGCTTCTATGTATTTCAATAATGGTCGTAATCAAAATGTTTAAGGGTAAGGTTTTCATTTCTTTTATAATCATTCAGAGTAGTCATTGATTCATAAAACAGGTACAAAACCATCATCATATAAGAAATAAAAAAAACACACTTTTATTACATTTACAAGAAAATTAAAACTAAGGAAGCGCGATAAACTCTACTTAACGTATTACGATATCCACGAAATAAACTGGTCTAAACAAACATGCACTGCATTAGCAATATACCGCGCAGAGCAACTGGCGGCGCACATTAGAACATTAGAATTAGGTAAGTATATTAGAACAAACGAGCGCGAAACAACCTCGTTTGTTCAAGTTTTGGCGCTAAAATCCGGCTGAATCCTTTTGCCTAATATTCGGCTATTCGAACAGGGGGCTCATCCAATATTCGGTAATTGGTATACTGCCGAATATACTATTCGTTGCAAGTCTCATTTGTCCCATTGCCAAAAGCTATTAAAGGTGTACCTACTCACTTATTTATACAGGGTGTTGTTTTGGTCAGCGACGAGCGACTAAGAGGTGGCTGTACAAACGATACTGATGCCAAAAAAAAATATTTAAAAACATTTTTTTTTTTAATGTAAAACATCCACAAAATCAATTTCTTGGTGCGATTCAGCGATCGAGTCAAAATTACCAACACCAGATAGTCTCTTTGTAGCTTACTACTAGCTTCGGCATAATTTTTCGTAGTTACGCGGTAGCTACGTGAGAGGGTGCGAGTTTCCCTATTCGTTTTTAAGTTTTTTTTGGAATGTTGTGAAGAGATTTTCTTTCATATAACTAGCATATAATTTAAAGAATTTTTTTTTTGAATAAGCAAAACTGTCATTATCATCCCTGAGTTGGATGTCACAGACCAACACAACACCCTGTATTTACTTGTACACACCTAGCCGATTTCCTGCTTATGTATGATTCTCAACATGTATCTCTAGGCTTTCCCGGATCAGCCGCCACCAAACTCGGTGTTCGTGTCGAACAACCCGCCGCCGTACCCCGGCGTGGCGGGCGCGGCGTACCCCGCCGGGAGCGGGCTTCTCCGGCGCCGGCGGGCCTTCGCCCTCAGGTGGGGGGTTCGGCGCGCCGCCCGGCTACCCGGGCAACCCCTCCGCGCCGCCCGGGTACCCGGGTGGCTTCGCCGCACCCCGGCTTTGCACCGCCAGGAGCCCCGGCCGGCATGTCGTCCAGGGGTGAGGCCTTTTAACGTTTATGGGAATCGGAATGGTGTAAAATATAAATTTGTCTGCTAGTGTTACCGAACTATCGATAGTTAACCCCAAAAATAATAAATATTGATAGAATCAGCTCCGGCTATTGCTACTACTATCTACTACTACTACTAACATACAATCGATAGTTTTGCTCTGTATGGGACATGGGTACTACTGTCATACGATACACTTGGTATCGTTGTATTAAATCCCGTATATTGAATTGTCTGATAGTTACCTCAACATAATACTTTTTTAATCATCATCACAAAAATTACACATAGGTACTACAAAATTGACATACCAACGTTTATTATTATTACACAATTAGGTAACATCACGGGGTCTCATTCGGTACATAAGTTACATTAGCCTTTAAAATTTCTCAATAGATGGCGACACGTGTATAGCTAGCGCAATTACTGTTTATTAGATAGACTAAATCCTAAGATACGTGAAGATAATACCCGAAAAATATGTTAATAAACATTTTCAGTTGTTTAAAAGAGAAAAAAACTCAATACCATTGTTTTTTTCCATAATTGGCAAAAATAGTGTTAAAAGCATAAAAGCATGCTTTTACTACCCTCTAACCCTCTTTCGGCATACGACAAAACTATGTGGCATGGTGGAAAGTTGACAACAAACTAGTATAGATGGCGCATTACTATGAATGCGTTTCATTTGACCAGTGATGCCAGACGGTAATTTCAAGTAGACTTGTGTAGCTCGCGAGAGAAAGATAAAAAACCTCTCTCACCCAAACGGCTCATATATCCGTAGCTCACTTGTGTTTCAAATAAATCTCTATATCCGAGAGATAAAGTTGAATTTTCAGATATACTAACTGAGTCGAAGCCGGTGATAAAGAAAGACGGCTTCATTTAATTTCTAGAGCGAAAGAAAGAGAAGGGAAGATACGTTCGCAGTATGCGTAGGTATTATGACCGAACCGTGGCTCGGTAAAACGGTAGAATCTGTATGTTCTCGTAGTGTTAACAAAATAAAGTTCAATTTGCATTGCGTGCGGTTCTATAAATATTGGCTGGTTGAATGTTTGTTGACGTTTTTTTAGTTTCTTTTTGTGATTAGAGCCGGCGCACTTCGGCTGTCGGAATAATAGCAAGTTTTTGGACTACTGAATGCGACAACTTGATTTTATTAGTAAACAAACATTGAGTTAGTTACTTTTCAGGTGTTTTGAATTCAAAAACTGTCATTAACATTTTTTATCTAGGTTGACAGTCCTAAGCCTGCTTAGTATGAAGGAAAATCAAATGGTTATTATTTTCTTTATAAAGTAATATAAATAATTAACGTACGTAATAAGTATAAAACGTACAAAAAACTGTGAGCTTCTTATTAGTAGTTATGTATTGTATGACAACAAACAATAGCATATCCTTATTAAAGGGTTTTTGTTTATATATAGAATCATTCGCATCATCGTAAGTAGCTCTTTACTCATTCGGCTCTCTCTGATATAACGGCTCATTTTGATCTCTCGATATAAAGTTACGTAAAGATCGTTCGCTTCATCGCCGAGTTAGTGAGATAAGGATATAATGACGACCCGTCTTGTGTAGTGGTCGAGAAATCGCCTACGACGCAGCGGGTGCGGGTTCGATCCCCGCACAATACAAACATTTGTGTGCATGAACATGTCTGTTTGTATTGGTCTGGGTGTTTTCTATGTATATCATGTATGTATTTACAAACAAAAAGTATTTAAGTATTATATCCGTTGTCTGGCACCCATAACACAAGCTTTGAGTAGCTTACTTTGGGGCTAGATGGCGATGTGTGGGAATGTCCAAAGGATATAATGGAAAGGAAAGGATATATCTTTTGCTCTTCTAAGCCGTAGCGTGTTTTTTTTATAGCCCAAAACCTTCGTCGATTAATAATATATCCGACACATATTTTTTTTATCGGTTCAGTAGTTTCTGAGATTAGCGTGTTCAAACAAACTAGATTTCAGCTTTATAATATTAGTTATAGTAGTACAAATAAATAGAAAACTCATTGTATGGCCAGAATTAAATTCAAACTCCTTAACAATAGAGACTAAACACGATGTTAGGAGATTTTGTCACATTATTAGGTACACATATTGATAGGCAACCAACGCTAAGAGCGTGTCCAAAATTTTGGTTGTTCGAGTAGGTTCTTGCCGTTTAAGGACTTTGAATAATTCAAAAATATCTCTTGTCTGCATTGCTCATATTATTTGATAAGTATTAATTACTCAAAAAATGATTTTCTGGATATAAAATCTGATTTTGTTTTATTTATGACCAGTTTTTGGCCGTGCTGACTTGCAACCGAATTTTGTACTATAACTTTTTTTACATAAATAAATGTATCCTAACAATGGAGACTTTAAACTATAATCAAAAAACGAACAGACTGCGCGGGACATATTATAGTGCACAAGTGTGTGCGCAAACCTGTGGACCTCTGGTGCAGCCGTCACTTTAAAGTGCGACCTTCTAACCGCTGCGCTACCGAGGCAGTTTAAACGATTAGACCATGAATGAATGATGACAAACCTCAATATAATTAAAATCGACTTTGGAATTTATTTTAATATTTATATTTAGCTTTTTTTACTACGCACACCTAATAAAGTGCAATAGGCTGGGTTAAATCTTGCACCTGACAAATAATGTGTTTTCTTAAAATTTTAAATAAGTGGATATGTTTATTTGTAAAAAAAACTTGGCAAGAAAAATTAGGTTGCCTCTCCTACATAAGATTCGCATTGGGGAAAAATCAACATGTATCTTGACGGTGGCTGAATTATCACACACACTGATTGATATCCGATGAATTAGTCAATGTATTAAAGATGCTGGATAATCTTGATATTGTGCTGTTAACGTTGACCGAGCCTCTCACCTCAACAGATATTGAAATGTACAGGGACAAGAAGAAAATATTGTCGAACACTCATATAATACTTACTCCAGTATCTATTGGAAACTGCACTATTGAATTGCGTATTAAGCGGTAATTATTTGGATTTTTTAATCCTCAACGTGAAATAGGAACTTCAAACGGATGCAACACATGATTTCCAACTATGGGCTTCATAAAAGAGCTAAGTTTTCTTTGATCTCGTAATGAAGAGATGCGTAAAGCAAAAGTATGTAACTAACATAACCCTACGAAACAGGTGAGCTGAAGTAGCAATAGGCAAGGCCCATAGCGCAAATGATGATGGCCGTTGGGGCAGGAAAAATCTACATTGGAGCATCAAAAGTCAAGTGAAGATGTCTACAAGCATACGACTTTGTATAGATTAAAGGATCACCATACATGAATACCACCGTTTAAAGGTTTCATGGAGGGGGTTTATGTACAGTGTCCATCCTGGGGCTATTAAAAATGATGATAATACTCAAAACCGCGTGCTTGTGAGTTACTAGTTTGCGCAAGCGGTGCAAATCCCTGGTGCGCAGGGTGAGGGCCAGTCGCAATAGAGTACCTACCGTAGGCATTCGCACAGCGATTTGACTGAAGTTACCAGAACCATTGTAATATGATTCATGCGCAGTCAATATACTATTTTGAGGGTTCCGTAGCCGAATGGCAAAAAACGGAACCCTTATAGTTTCGTCAAATCTGTCTGTCTGTCTGTCTGTCTGTCTGTCTGTCCGTCCGTATGTCACACCCATTTTATTCTGTAACTATAAGCATTACACAATTGAAATTTGGTAGAAAGATGTATCTTGTTAATCGCTTACCGATTCTCATACAAAAAATAAAAAATATTGACAGTTAAGGGGGGGCTCTCATACATGAAACTAAAACCAAAAAAATTTTTTTTTTTCAAACCTATGCGTGTGGGATGTCTATGGATAGGACTTTTAAAATGACATAGAGGTTCCTAAAACCATTTTCTTTAAAAGTTTACGTTTCATAGCTAGACGATTCCAAAGTGGTAAAATGGGCGCCCCCCCCTATCAAACTTCTAAACAAAGCGAGTGCAAATTTTGAAAAAAAAACATAATGTAGATCTTAGCAAATACTTTCAACGAAAATTGGTTCGAACGGGATCGAACCAGTATTTTTTGAGATATAGCACATGTTTCAACAACCGCAAACATAACTTTGTACTTCATACAAACACTATGAAAAACAAGGTTATGTTTGTAGTCAACAAAAATATTGTGGTATTTTACTAAGTAGAAGTAAATGGATTCCCTAATTCAGTTAAAGTTGGCACGGAACCCTCAGTGCGCGAGTCCGACTCGCACTTGGCCAGTTTTTTTGAAGTTATAATATTTAATATTTATTAAATTTTATTGTAATTTTATTTAATAATGATGCTTTTGATGATTGAATTAATTTCATAATTTATTTAAATCTTTTTTAACAGCTAACATAGTTATTCAACCCACAATCGAAATATTTTCATTCATTGGCTCCTAGGCCAGGGACCTCAAAATATTAAAATACTTAACTATAATTAGAAAATGATAACAATTCCATTGCAGTTGTTAGCCACCCCAACAATTCTGTTTTGTATGAATTATCAAACAAAATGAAGTAGTATATTATTCATTTAATTTCTGTTAACATGCAGTAAAGTTACAAATAAAACCATTGATATGTGTGATGACATTCAGTGATCAACACCATTTTCCGAAAATTCAAAAACGATATCTTAAACGGCTAACGGCCGGTTGCTAATAAATATCCTTTGGACATTCCCACATATCACCATCTAGTCCCAAAGTAAGCTACTCAAAGCTTGTGTTATGGGTGCCAGACAACGGATGTAATACTTAAATACTTTTTTGTTTGTAAATACATACATGATATACATTGAAAACACCCGTAACATTATGCGGGGATCGAACCCGCAACCCGCTGCGTAGTAGGCGATTTCTCGACCACGGTTGCTAAGTAATTAATTATTTTTAATTACTATTATTATTACTATTTATATTATCAATCACAAATAATAGTATTTCGTTGGATAAACCTAAACATTAGAGAATTGTTGCCAGGTGGCCATGAACTGCCGGATGCCAGAAAATGTACGAGTTACCCTATTTATGTTTATGTTTTGTCGCAAACATAATTTTGTAAATGCGACTTGTAAAGGCAACTGTGGTAGGCAAGGAAAAGAGGTTATCCCGATTTTCCACACTTGTGTGAAAAAAATGACGTCTATTCATCCCATAATTTTCGCGGTGTGTTCAAACTCGACGATGTTAATTATTTTACTTTTTTACTTAAAGCCGATTTTACCAACGTCAAATATGGTAAAAAACGCCTAATATGAAAACGCCACATATTTGGCAGCAGTTATAAAATTAATCTACCCTGAGACAGCTTGGTGTGAAAAAATTACAATGTTAATGTTCCACTTTTCCAGAATGTTTTTTTTTATTTGATAAAACGTTTATTTATGTTTAGGTAAGTGATTTTGTTAAATCACGGCATGCTTTTCACAATTATAAGTTTTTTTGTTGATTCTGAAGTGACTATAATTCTTACTCATTGCTTTGATCATGGTCACTCTATAGGTATTTTGCGCGGGTGTCAAGATTCAACGGAATCCTATACGGTTTTTAAATTTTATTAGATAAAGACGCATAACTGGTTTCAATTAATAATTAATAGTATACTAACTTACGCTTATGCGTTAAATTGTAGACTAACAAAATGCATCGTAGCAGTAATATCTTACGATTTAAGCATAGAATAGATTAACGTCTATTGTTTTTAGTGTTTTTTTCTTCATTTTTATGTGTTTGTAATACAAATCATCATATCATAATATAATCATAAATCTTAATGCACATAAAAAGGAAGAACGAAAAAAACACTAAAAATTCTGTAACTCAACTACGAACAATATCGTTGGAGGAGGAAAGTGAAGCAATGTTAAGACAAGTTATATATCAAGGTCAGGCTGGGTACGCACAGTGTCATTAATTGTATTGTATCATTGTATTTTGTAGTAATAGATAAATTTGTAGAGCCAGTAAGTTAAAGTACTAAAAATGAAAATAAGTATTGAATTGATTGCAAACTCAATTATCTTAAATAATGTTTTTCCATAAAAGTAACTAAACGTCCTGATAAAACATACTGAAAACTGCATCGAAACTCGCGGACAAATACCTACCTAGTACAGCAGAGAATCTCCTTTTTTGAACTCGGTTGAAAACTCAATGAAATAAGTTGTGTGCTTAAACATAATACCGGAATAACCCATCCATTAACCACAATGTGTGATTTTTTAATCAAGTATTTTAGCTTATAAATAGACAATTGTTTCCGAGAAACTTAGTGTCCAGCAGACGCTACGAGTGGGCATAGGTTAGGTTAGGCGTACTTGCTAATTCAAGTACCAGGTCTTAAAAGTGCTGCGTAAGCGTATCTCCTCGCTGAAAATCCGTGCGCGCGGGAGCCCTAACACCATTCTGAATGTCCTCAGTCAGAAGCCAGACTGCCCTCTTCTGCAGCACTGGACGAAAGTACATCCAAGTGTGCCTGGTGCTCCAGAGAGTGGCCGATATTTAAATTAAATAATAATAATAATAATAGAACAATGAATAACTTTATTAATTATAATTTAATTTATTTTGTAATTGACATATTTTTAGTATTTGTATTTGATCCGACTAATTTTAATTTAATTGCAATTTACTATAATTATTTTCTAAATTTAAAATTATTTTGTGTTTTGATATAATTTTATACTTTATGGACATCGTCTGAAATAAATGGATTTTATTTCATTTATTTATTTTAATTTTAAAAGTACGTCCATAAATCAGCACCAGGACTCAAAACCAGGTATCAAAGTAAACATACCGGTTCACCGGCCACTACCCCTTTTCGGCCACTTTGCACATTATTTTGAATAATAAACAGTGTATAGGCAGCTTCTTTCCAATTTCACGTCATTCGACTCGGACGACGTTCACGGTTCATAATCCAACGGCTTAACCTGGAAATTTGCAATCTGAGCCCTCACGCGCCATTTCAAAATTTGGTGTCTAGAGGCGTGGCAAATTTAGCCAAAAAAATAGCAGGTGGGTTGATTTTCAAAGGTGAGTTTTTGAGTGTTACGATTGTACGAACACATAAACCAATTCATTCACCTATGTGAATATATCATAACATAAACCAATTCATTCACATAGGTGAATGTTATGTTATGATTATGGTTATGAATTAACACATGGTGTATGAAGCATGTGTTAATTCAATATTAAAGTGCCCAAACTGACCAAACTTTTCATAATATGTAGTATTTTTGATGGTCAGGCAATAAGTTATCGTTTAGTTTAAAAATCCTCTTTCCGACCGGGTGGTCGGGAAACCAGTTTACTTACGTCATTTTTCTTTGCTAATATTGCGGAAACCTTATATTTACAAACAGAGATCCTATTATAATAGTAAACAGCTTTAATTTTGTAAAGAGAAAACTAGATTCCGGCCGCCCGTTTACCTGATAGTTCCAAAGATATGACCTTTAAAAATACCAAAAGTGTGACGGCCGATAGCTAGTCTTCACAAAACCTATTTCCGGCCGTATTTATTAAAAGGCGTGACATTTTCTTTATTACATTGACAGAAAATTAAACAATACCTTCTATAGAATTTTCGAATAATGGAACGGGAACTGCAAGTTTTAGATCCAGACCCACTAGCCACTGTTAGAGTTTTCTTCTGTTTTTTTTCTTATTTATTATTTGTTTTACTTTCATTCTATTATGAGCCCTATGTGCTATTGAATAACACTAATTTTCCTACCGTGCATTAGGTGGCCGATAACCAGTGCATTGGTGGACGATAACTGAGTAAAAAGGCCGATAACCTTTTATTTTATTATTAGATAAAAAAAAATTTTAATCATGTATCACTACTACGTCTATTAACGTTAGGTATTATGAAACTAGACTATTGTAGGTCCAAATGTTTTATTTTTTTAAAGTCTTGACGTTCAGCATTATGACAGAAATCAACTCTGAAGTCAACAAGTCGCTTAAACGGCCGATAACCGGTATGTTTACCCTACTTAGATTTTGTTCGTGTGATAGTTTTTTTACGTGTAGATATTTTACTAGATTTTTTCGGTAAATAAACACACGAAAAAAGTTCGATTGTCGCGAGAATCGCCCTCCTGGTTGGGAGGTAAATACCTACCAATTTTGCTGCATATAGAAGACAATGTACAAAACGAAATACCTACTTTAAGGAAATACTTTTCGTTTGAGCCTTTGAGTTTCTTATCGGCGCCCAAGAGCCCTATTTTTGCTTCGAAATGGCGAGTGATTTTCGTTCGACAACGAGTTTTTTCTATGGATTTTAATTCATCTTCGAACGAAAATCACTCGCCATCTTGAAGCGAGTGATTCAAAAATAGAGCTCCTGTGCCTCTATTTTTGAATCTCTCGCTTGGATATGGCGTGTGATTTGCGTTCGAAAACGAACAAATAATCAACGAAAATACCGTGAATAAGGACGTGAGTAGGTACTCACAAAATTTAGATATATTTATTCAAATCCCTTCTGAATGGATTTCAACTAGTTTTCATTCCAAAATTGGAGTATAATCAGTGAATGTCATACGCCATCTTGTCGCGAGTATTTCAAAAATAGGGCCTCCGGCTCTATAGTGCCTACTAAAATACGTTGAAAGTATTTAATAGAAAATGCATCCATATTTCGATACGCATAAGGCGCAAAATCGCATTAGCAAGAAAAATACTTGAGTATTTTTCGCAATTTTTGACCTCTTCTTATGAGCGCAAGGTTTAATTTCACTAAAACCCCAGATAATATAATACTACTAGTATTAAAACGGTCTTCTTATTATTTAGTATTTCGGGGAAGCCGGTACCGCTTGCAGCTAATTAAAATACTTTCATGCTCTTGATAAACTATATTCGTAGTATGAAGGTAATGTAACATTCTTTAGACATTAAGGATTATTGATACGACCGAAATTACAGCATGTCAAAGATACGGGATCTTTTACGAGCGCGTATTTTTGATTCTGGCTTAACTGCTGGCAAATAAATTCAAAATGTTACTTACTAGGTACAAACGTATTGATATAAATGAATATATATCTATGTACAAATGCTTAACGCCAGATATGCTTATTAATTATGGCAGTATGGCTCAGAGCTTATCTCATTCCTTGCAGAATCAGAAAGAATCGAAAATCCAGGTAGGTAGGTACCTACTCTTCATTCTTCATCTATCTCTCTTTTACCTAAGATACATAATTCACACATCAAAAAAGATTGCGATCACTTTGAAAAATCTAAATCTTTTTTGTTGGGGTTAATGATTTATTACATATTATTATTACACAGGACTTTTATACAGACAGGGTCTAACAAAACCAATGATCGACCGCCAATACAGATTACGCTCACCAAATTTGAGAAAAAAAAATCAGGCTAGTTTCAGAGATCAAAAAAGTAGCACTTTTAAATGTGTAATAAAACACACTATTTGCACCTGTTTACTATACAACACTGTCAAATGCGCACGCACACCAACAAAGCCAGCCGTCATATGTCGGTTCGCCGCGCCGCGGCAGACGCAAACAAAGGAGCGGTATCCTTTGTGTCTGGGCGGGTGGCGGCGTTCTTCTTTCGCCGTCCACACGCGCGCGTGTGACTTTTATTGCATCCATCAGTCGCAAAATCATTTTGCCACGTAAAGGACGTCGACTGAATTTGATATTCACTTATTGCAAGTAGTCAAGAACGGCCTGAACAGTAAACAACAACAGTCTTCCTGAAGCGGCTAGACGGGTGGACTTGAGAGGTCTGGCGGGTGTTCCTCTACAGCACGGACATCTTGGCCTCCGTGTATTCTTCCTTCGGGTTCGGCCGTCGTGGTTCAGGGTGGGCCCGGTGCCCTGGCTGGCGCGGCGCCCCACCTATCACCTCTTCATGCCTTACCTATCTACCTACGTGAAGAACATGACATTGTTTATACCTACGTACGTAAAGGACATGGCATTGTTTATGAAGAGAAGATGACTGTGATTTTGTTAAGTGCGTGATTACGTAGAATTGTACCAGTTTTACGCAGAAGTTATAAAAACATTCTAAATCGTGTAACAAGTGATACGTGATGATATGTATCGAAACCTTAGACATTTAGTGTTATATTACCTACCGTTAATCCTTAACTAACATTCCCGTAAATAGGTAACTTTTTTATGAATTAGCTAAGACGCCATGGAATATTTTTTGTTTTAGAGGGCTAAAATAATTGTTTATTAATAAAACCATTATCCACGAGTATTTTACGTTTCAAAATAAATTGTTGCATCAATGTCGTATTTTCTTTATTCTTATCTATATCTTTAGCCTGCTTATACCAAAGGAATCATTTGCTTATGTCTCTTTTGAGGTTTAGGTAGGTAGGAGACTTAATTTTTTGCATAATAGAATCAGTTAACTGTTTAGGTAGGTAAACACTACAACGCCTTTGTCTTACAATTTCTTGCCTGGCTGATTATTTATTTTGGTTAGGCAACGTTAATTAACATTATTGATAAGGTTGTGTCTGTTATTATTTTAGTAGTAGGAGTAAAAAGGAAAGATTGCAACTATAAAGTAAGTATGCAAATCTGCCACTAACTCCGTAAACCCCCAGATTATTCACTTAATTAACACAGCTTGTTTGAAAGTTTCTTTCATTCATAAGTGTCTAATGAGTAGGTAGACAAAACTGGGGGCCTACTCTGTAAGACGTTGCACGTTATTTCGGCTAAAGCCATCTTGCTTGCTCCCATGTTATCCTGGTACGGGTGACTGAGATGACTAGAGTAGAAAGCATGAACATTTGACTTACAGAGCAGATACCTTTGGTTCGTATGTGTGTATAGGTATATAGGTAGAAGTATAGCAGGTTTCCTTATATAGAAGTGAATTAGTATGTTAGGAAACATAACTTTGAAAAAACTCTATAAAACTAGTTTTGTTAGACTCTGTATTATAAGAAAACAAACAACAAATAGGGTTTCTGCTTCAACGCCCAAGCGGTCGCATGAGACCGCATAACAATGGAATTTCTATTGTGTATCGTTCAAATACGTTTGAGGAATAAATACAATAACATCTTTAAAAAAATAAATTACCTTATGCGAGTGATCATATTTTTTATTTATTTGTGTAGGTACCTACCCAAATCTGGATGCAATCGTATCGACAACCGAAGCTGAAATCTACTGGTCGCACAAGAAAATAAATTTAGCGCCATCTATTGATGAAGTTAATACGTGGACTGCAGTGAGTTTAGCGCCATCTATTGAGGAAGTAAAAACGTGGACTGTATTGCGAGCAACCGATGTGCTTTTATATCGGCAAGTCCAGTCTACTCCAGTAGCTCCATCTAGTCCGTATTGTAGTCTTCCCAATCGCCCGTTACTATCACCCGTTTCGGCGGAACCGTTTTCTTGTATGAGATGAGGTATCTGTACTAGTAGTATTATATTATCTGGGGTAACATTCAACAAAGGCGTCATCTTAACCTTACAAGAAAGCTTTACTTTAACACGCTGCTTAAAAGTGGCACCCTTTGATTATGTTTTAAGTCCTGTGACTATGAATAACCCTTTTATAAATTACATTTAGAAGGTAAAATGTAACTGCCCCACTTTTCAATTAAATAGTAGATTTATGCCCACCATTAAATAAAAAATAATGACATTAGCCAACTTTAACCCACTCAACAAAAAAAAATACACTATTTTAACAAGTAAATTTAAAAATTGATGCGTTTATTTGGATTCCAAAATAGTACGGCACATACTTATTGCTACTTCTTTTGTGAAAAAAGTATTTTTTAGTTTGAGGTGCAGTTTAAATAAAAATCAGTTGTTGGATTTCTTTAGTTATGATTTTTACTACCCATAAGGTACTACTACCTTATGGGTAGTTAAAATCATAACTAAAGAAATTCATATGAAACACTGCATATGATGGTTCTCGAACGCCGACTTTCCTGAATGGTCTTCGACGAAGGCCGCTACACCCCCCCCCCCCCCCCCCCTAAAAATGAATATTGACGCTTACGGGGCTATTGATCGGTACCATTGCTATACCGTGGCTTTTGCTAAACTATCGATAGACTACAGACAGTGGACTATCGAGCGCTAATAACATTTCTTTTTATTTTAAATGGATGACTAAAGAATGCTAGCCGAGGCTCCTGACTTCAGTGATCATCCACTTTATCCTTCCGCTTTGTAGATTAGTCAATCGATTTATTTTTGTAGTATATCATGAGCAGATTATATTTTATTTTTCATATTTAATGTTAATGTAATATATTAGCGTAGTTAGTGTAGTATAATGTAATCGTCGATTAGTGCAGTAGACGTATTATTATTGCAGATGCTAAAGCTGCGGAGGCGGCTCAGAGCGCGTATTACGACCCCAACCGGCCGCAGACCGCGTACGTGCCGCCGCCATACAACAACGTAAGTCATTTTTAGTAACACATCACTCGTCATTCATTATTATTTTGAAATATCAGTAAGTTTGATTGAGGTAGAAGTACATACAAAAAGTAACTATGTTTAGTAAGTATTAAGGTAGCTTTTACGACGTACATCAGGTTATTCGATGACATGCAGTGTGAGTTGGTTATGGGACCGTGTGCGACGACAAGCGTAACAAACTATTCGCGGACAAAAAATACAAATCACTGACTGTTATTACGAAAAGTAATAAAACCAAAGTTAACGATAAAATATTGTATTTCCGTTTACAATTATTAATAACATAAAATGCATGGCTACCTTTTTGTGCTAAAATTGCTAGAGATATGTTAACAGAAATCCGCCAATGTTGTCAAGTTTTTGGTCACTGCGAGCTCTGTCATCAATTCGGGTTCTCCCACCACATACTTCGTACACAGCGAATAGGTTTTTTTTTAGAAAAAAGACTGGTATACTACGTCGCCAAAACTGGCGCGCCGTGCCACGATAAGTATTTTGGTTTATGCAGTATGTTAATACGAATTTATATTTATTTCAGGATCAACCGCCGAGTTATCAGGAATCTACGTCGAAGAAAGAAAACTAATGCACTGTCCGCACTACCACATGCCGCCAAAAGGTGATGATCGATCTAATAAATGCGACAAAGTTAACACTGTAAACGTGTAAAAAAGTAATATTTTACTCTTATCTATTCTGTGCGACTACATTACCTTGCAAGCAGCATACAGATTTGTTACTACACTTTATTTACATTCCAACTTTGTGGTGTCAAGCACCAATATATTTGTGCTGCTTTTCTATTCGATATTTAACGATATCTTAACCAAATCGTTCGACTAGCGTATATTATGGAAACCCTTCCTGGACTCAAAACCCAGTACTGTTGAGCTGCGTGAGGGTTTAATTAAGCGCATAAACTTGCAATTTGATAGCTTTAATGCTGCCCTGCTTTTAGTTCTGTAATGCGGGAGGGTTTACGAGCCATATGAGCGTTATGGACATGAACTCCTACCGTTACTCAGACTTGACGTTTGGTGTGATAATTAGGTATAACTAAATCGCAAGATGTGGAATTCGACGTAAATAAATAAATGTTAAATGTAGCACTGGTAATAAGTGTTTTTATACACTGAATACATCTATGTGAAACATGGTTTCACCATAACGTGCCCGCCGTCACCAACAAAATCATGGTCGATTAGAACTGAAAAAGTATTTTTTCCTGTTAAAAGAAACTATTTTCCATATTCAAATTTAATACAATGCTTGTATCAGCATCTATATAACACATTAATTCAGATTTAATAAAATACATACAATATACAATAGTACAATATTTTAAAGTAACTAGTTCGGTCTTCAGTACTATTAGTTCAATCACCAGTTGTCCGATCGTACACAGAGAATATGATCGTACGTCGTTCAATCTGGTACATCTTCTAACACACACGCGTTTGTCTAGATCTTGCTTAGTATATCTTCCGTCACGCTCTGGCCCACGCGTCTGTTTCGTTCTTGCTCAATCTCGTGATGGAAGATGTACTAGATCTTCCATCACGCTCACGGACACGCATCTGTAATCTTTCAACTCGCTCTGACACACGTAATTATTCGTTCTTATTTTGCTCTCGCGAGCCGATACGAACCATATACAAGTTTAGCTTATCTAGACTGTACTAAAGACCGATTTGAAAGACCAGAACAAAATAATCGTTCTCGTTCAAATAAACGAACTTGTTCCTTCCTAATAGTACATAGTGCATGTACTACACAAGCCTACGCCTTAATACTGTCACGCTTTTGTAATCTGAGTAGCGGAAGCATTAGTTTACATTTAAAAGTTATTATAACTAGACTGGAAACAATACCCGAATTCAGATCGTTCGCAGTTCTGGAAAGTGAAATGGTTGAAGGCAACTTTCTGAAGGTCGAGCTAGTAACCTCCTCTTTAGAAGTACTAGGGTTTTGAGTCCAGAAGGGTTTCCATATATGCTTATTCTATAAAAGGAATGTAGCTGAAGGAAAGAAGTACAAGAACATAGACTTGCAGTTATTGTAAATTTGTATGTAATCTGTATATAGAAAGAACTGATAATAATATTCGAAATATACAGAGTTTAGCAAACATAATATGATACTATAGCCGGGGATAGTGTATACATATTTTCCTTAATTGTTCGGATTGCAAGTCTTGGTTATGGGCCGTACTATACGTCCTTGTGTTGCTAGAAATAATCGTTAAGATTGTTAATGTTCGTTAGTTTGATCCTTTATGTATATTTTACAGAATTTATCACACAATATATAATTGCCAGATTTTATCGTGTTTATTAAAGCGCGTTCACTTAATAACCCATATTACTTGAATAGCGAATAAATAACTAAAGTACGCGTCTGTAAAATACGATACGTGCAAATTTTCGAATTGTATACACGTCTACCTTAATTAAAAATCAAATTATTCAACGACATATGAATGAATAAGTAGATATCTATCTTTCATTCGTTATTTTACGAAGGTATTGTGACTATTGTATCAAAAAAAAGTATTACAAACGTGTTGTTTATATAATGGATAACTCCTTGTATCTTATTTGTTTTAGAGTATTTATAGCTTTTAATCTTGAATTTAAATAGTTAACCATTCAATTGTCGTTACATGATTGATTGGTCATAGTTATGCTTTAATATATTTACCATGAACTATGTTTTGCTTAAATAAATAATTATTTACGTTAATTTGTTGTATCATTTATCTAACAGATTAAAAAGGTTTTTTTTATAGATAAAGTACTTAATAATTCTATAAAGCAAATGTAATACAATCAGTTGATGTTTAAATATTACTAACCAATACAATAAATATTTCAATTTGTTTAATTTGCTTCCGATTGACCATCGGGCGATGGTATTTGATGAGATAAATTACAATGAAGGGGTGTTATAGGTAGGTACCTATAATAGGTATCGGTAATATAGATAGTGCCATCCACGAATGCACGCGCCACCATTCGTTATAATCGTTTTAAAGTATACAGAGTGTAACAAAATCAACTGCATTTCTTCTCGGTGGTGATTTTGTTGCTAAAATACAACAACTTTTTGTATGGGAACAATATCGAAAGGGAATAAATATTATGACCACCAGAAAATACTTCGATACCCTAAGCTCTTTTACCAAAAATATATACTGAACACCAAAAAAATTAAGTCTAAAATAATAATAATTCTAGCTGTTTTATTCACGACTGTAGTTTAAATTGTATTTGGGGACCAAAAATAGTAAATGATCACCAAATTTTTGAGAGCAAATTAATGTGCTATTTTTGCCCAGTTAGACCACTACGATTGCCAAAAAATGTGATAGCATTATCTAATAATGTATAATGATTCCATATTAAGTCATGTAATCATGTACTTAGTAATTGCTTTCGATATGGTAAAGGACTGGTTTAATGAATACATGTTTAATACTGAGAGACGATTTATTCAACTGCCCTCAGTGTCTTTAAAAACGTGGACAGAAAGTTACCAATGGGCAAAACTGTCGAAACAGGTGCCATTAAAGAATAGCACTGAGCTAAATTGCTCGTACAGAATACCAGCTGATACGGATTTATATTGTCAAAATTATGAAAGGCTCTGGGAGACCTTAACGAATACAAAGAACAATATTTTAGCGAGTGGGAAGTAATAATGCCACGAGAAAAAAAAATGGTTACATGGCACATGCACATGTCCAAAGTTTCTCATTGGCAATTCAGCTTAATCATGTCCAGCCACGTCCAGAAGCAAGAGCTATACCAATTGGCATGAAACATAAAAGAGGACGACCAGCCAAAGCTAAAAAAGCATTAATTGTACAATAAGTTACTATTACAGAAGACTGATTCTTCTTAAGATTATAAAATATTTTTAAATAATAAAAGGAGGACTGACTTTTATGTTTCTTAAAAATTTAATAAAAGATTTATTATTTATTTAAGTGTTTTCTATGTACATCATGTATGTATTTACAAAAAAAAGTATTTAAGTATTATATCCGTTGTCTGGCCTGGCACCCATAACACAAGATTTGAGTAGCTTACTTTGGGACTAGATGGCGATGTGTGGGAATGTCCAAAGGATATTTATTTATTTATTAAAATTGTATGACTCTTATTTGTTTTAGATCTATAGACATTTGGTAGAACAAATGCACAAGAAATATTTTTTTAGTGGTTAATCAGAGTTTATTTATTGTATTTGGTTAAAAATATATTTATAAAGCGTAATTTACTTAAATAGGAAAAAATCTATTAAATATTATGCACGTTATTTTTAATTTAAATGTGGTTAATAGTTTGGTGTTCATTTACAATTTTTGGGTC
Source organism: Pyrausta purpuralis (assembly GCA_963924145.1). Classification (NCBI taxonomy): domain Eukaryota; kingdom Metazoa; phylum Arthropoda; class Insecta; order Lepidoptera; family Crambidae; genus Pyrausta; species Pyrausta purpuralis. The sequence goes on from CAWUPE010000184.1 coordinate 20,005, forward strand.
AACAATGATTTGTTTGGAGTCATAAGTGATCGTTTACTATTTTTGGGTTAACAGTGATTTGTTTGGAGTCATTTGCTTTAATAGGATAGCAAGATGTACAATCTTTAGTTATAGTTTTAAATTAAATTGCGGTTTTCTATTCTGGTGATCATTTACTATTTTGGCCTGTGATATTTTACTAAATCAGGTGATCAGTTAAACATAAGCCAAATCGAAATCCCAAGTTTTTTTTTAAACTTCTCTTTACAGATTAGAATCAGCTGAGCGGCACTAAATTTTTTTCGGGATTACGATGTTGGTCCCATACACAAAGTTGGTGTATTTGAGGGTCACAATTGGCCCCTAGAAGGAATGTAGTTAATTTTGTTATACCCTATATATGTGCAAGCTATTTCAAATATTTGATATTATAATTATTAAATGATAAACGGTCCCTCGCGACTGCGTCTGCGCGTTTTAGGTTTGCTTCCATATTCATATTTTATAGCCTAACTAAAACCTACACCGATAAATAAGCTATCAAACACTTTATTTTATATCGGTCCTGTTCCTGAGATTAGCGCGTTCAAACAAACTCTTCAGCTTTATAATATTAGTATAGATTTATTATTGAATTTTTATATTGGATACATCCCCGACACCCCGCGCTTTCCTCAAAAAATGAGTAGCGCGCGTCTTCGTAGCTGGATGGCACTATCTACACCGTGTTCCTAAGGTTATACCTACATTAACTTCGGCATGTTATTCAGACTATGATTTTTCGAAACTATTTATGAAGATAAAAATGTTTTTAAACTTTCCTGATCCTTTCCTATAATAGTCCGTTATTTTTTCGTCAAATCCGTTTCCCTACCTTTTAATCATCGTCCCTTCTCTCCTTTCGCTATGGCTGTTGCACAAACCGTGCAAGGCCAACAAACCCAAAAAAAAATATTGACTTTTGAAACTAAGACAAAATGACCCATTGACAAAAAGGTAGTAGATACAGTTTGATAATAACTTAACACCTGATAATTAATTTGATTGAAGCCGTGATAGCCCATTTGGGAGTACGGTCAGCTTTGCGACTGTTAGGTCGCAGATTCGATCCCGAACCTGTAATACTGTACTTATGAATTTGAGGATTCTTTTTCATGTTTGATTTGTCACGTGCTTTTTGGTGAAGGAAACATCATCGTGAGAAAACAAGTAAGAAATTATAAGACAAAAAAGATCGAAGATACGTTAAATCAAATCAAAAACATTTGACTTATTTAATGTATATATTTTTTAAAATTACCTCCTCCATTTTTAATGCAGAGACCCAAACGAGTCCCAATTTGGCCATTTAAATTAACAAGTGTTTGCCGCAATTGTTTATCAATTCGTAACTGTCCGAAAAGTCTTGCCTCTGTACTAATCATAACCATTAGATAATAGTTATAAACCACGCCAGAGTTACCTGTAAACTACCACATTGTACCTTTTAATTTGTAGTTATTAACGTCACACTATTTCTTTTGGCCCTTTATTACTTTCTTAGTGCCGCCAGTACTTTCTCTGTTAAGACCTATGGTTGACTGGTAGAAAATGCTTTTAGCATTAAGGCCGCCATATGTGGCGTTTATTTGTGCGTGAAGTTTTTAAATACATAAAATAAAAACTGAGGCCACGCATTCCCATGGCTAAACGGCTTTCCCTCTGGTAGTATGTAAAACCCATTACCCTCAACAAATCTCCTGACGATGATGCAAAAACAAAAAAGGCTCAAGGGGTGGAAATGGTGACCACCATACACATGTTTTTTTTTATTTAAGTACAAAATATCGTGTTCATCTGAGATAACAAACTTATTTTATCACAACAAAACACAAAATGCCTCTAACTTTTATTATTTTGTTCACAAGTGTACTTAAAATTGCGATATGAAGTTCAGTTTGATAGTTTTGGTTGTACAAAGTGGAAAGATCTCACAGTTACTCTATCATCTCACAGATAAAGAAAGACTCTTTCTCACTTCACAACACGATTAAATTGGTAAAAAACGTATATGTATTAGCAATAACTTAAAAACTATGTTTTTTAAACAACTACTTCCTTTGTACGATATGTTAAACAAGAGCTATAGAAGTAAGTATTATTCAAAGTTAAAGTATATCCTCAGAATCATTGTGTATATACATAGATGGTTCAAAGGCGAGCAGTGCCTGAAGACGAAAAGCTATTGGTTATGGGGATAATATCGTAAAAGTGTGTTTTGCTCGAAATTATAAATCATTGAGTACCTACCTTTATAAAAATGCATTGTTGTATAGCCGATAAACAAACTTTTTGGATGCTATAAATAGCTAGTCTATGATTTTATATTGTCCGTTACATGATCAGTGCTGTCCGTACAGAAGACACTTGCTGCTGGAAAAGAACAATAGTGACAAGTGTCATCATTGAAAAATTGAACATCAAACATGTAAATTTCATGTACCACTATAAAAAATCTGTGAAAAAATAAACTATTCCAAATCACCGAAATGAAACTGTATTAGCAAGCGCCGCTACTCTCAATTGCAAACGGTTCACTATAAATAAATAGTATGGGTGAGTAAAGTAGTGATTTGGTTGAACCCTAGTAGACACCGCTGTTGACAGCTTTGTACAAAGGAGCCTGTAGTTTCGGTCCATTATTATACACATGAAGCCAGCTTCGATTAAAATATTAAACTGCCATTCATATTAAATCTACATTTACTGTACAAACAAAAGCTCAATCGCAATTCGTTCATGCTGGCATAATTGTGGCTGTTTCTAAAGGTTTTATTAGAAATTGTGACCATCGATGCCCACTTACATTGCCACGAGTAGTACCAGGCGTTGAACTTATGTACAAAGTTGTGGTACAGTGATGCAGGTGAACGAAATTGCCTTATTTTTTAAAAGCTTGGCTTAAATTTATTTTTTTCCTTCCAACTTTAGTGTAAATGTTGAAGCTGGAAAAGAAACTGGGTACTCCTCTAGAACTGCCTACCAATATAACATGAGCAGTAGTAGCAAGTATTGTGAGTATCTTTATTAAGTTCAGAGTACACTACACACGTGATTACACTAACCAAATGTAAGCAGGTCTTATTTCAAATATTGAGACAGCGTAAAATTATGCACTTCGCGTTTAAAGTGTTTTTTGAGGGATTCATTGTTTGCGGTAAGTTCGAAATATACTTATTATGAATGGCAGTTTTAATAATTATTAGTCATGACGCTGGCTTAGCTAATTAGACTCAGCAATAAAAAAAACATTGTTATCGTTTTAGATTAATCATATACCTATGGCGCCCTCTATTCACCCTCCGTGTACGCCGTCTGCGTCATGCACTCCGGTGCGATGCCACCCTCTACCACCGCCCTGCAAGAATCCAGAAAAATGTCTCAAAAAAACTATTTCAAAAGGCATAAGACCTTGCCAGAGCGCTGTGTCAATAATGTCGACAAGATCCAAAGCTTCATGTGGCCAATGTCGCAAAGGACCAAAGAACCCTAGAAGCGTGCCTGCAGTGGAAAAGTTCCTAAGGCGCAAATCACGGGAAAACAGAATGAAGAAGAAAGATAGATTGACAGGAAGTCACTCTTACCTAAATTACACCCGAAGACAGGGATCAAAAAAGTCTGCCACCCAGTGCTGTGCTGGTAAAGGCCACAGAGGCAGACTGAAGAAATCTTCAAAATGCGTAATACTATAAACAAAACTATTATCTGGAAAAGTATGCTGTGCGACCTTTTTTTAAAACAATTTTCATTTATTGTTACCTACAATGTGAATTACCACTAATTACAATAAAAAATATATAGATTTGCAAACTACGTTTTTGAATCGAATACGTGCGCTGAACGAGTACGGGTAACAGGTTTACCAGGGTTGGGTTGCCAGGTCGCCTAACCTAACAGCAGCACAGCTAGAGTTGCCAGGTCGCCTAACCTAACAGCCGGACAGACCAGCCATTTTGGCCGGACATTTGAATAGAAAGGCCGGACACCCTACATTATTGAGAATTTTGTGTCTCAGTATTAAAAGGCAAATACGCAAGCTCAAGATTTTTCATTGGGGTCCTAGTAGGGTATCGGCGACACGGGGTAATTTAGGCTTTTAATACTTTCAATGTCAGCAATGAAATTACATTCAGTATAGCGAGCGAAGCAAGCGCAATAAATTTGGTTTTAAACGTTTTGCAAAGGAGAAAAATGTAAATTAATGCGCGAATGAAAAAAGTACCTAACATTTTGGTTCTAAAAGCGATCAAAGTATCTGCGAGCGTAGACACGACATAAAAAGTTGCACGAGCGAAACGAGCGCTTAAAATTTGGTTTGTAATGCTTTCCCACAAAGCGATATGAAATAAGAAAAGCCTGCTTTAAAACACCTTTCAGAGTGACAAAGAGAGAATGGTAGGTATTATATAAGGGCAATTTTTAAAATTTTAGAAGGTGACAAAAGTAAGCGTTAAGCCTGACAAAACGATTATGTAAAATGTAAGATCTTAAATTAACGCTCAACCATTTTTTTATTATTAAAACGAAAACACGACAGAAGACTTAAATTCTCACAATCACAATTCATTACTACTCAAAAAGTAAAATGAAACATGTATTTTAAAAAAATAACATTCTGATCAAATTAAATTTTGGGGTATATCAACATTCGACATAAGTATTTAGCATCTAATAGAAAACCGCTAGCGTGATATTGGGCGTAACTGCGGCACTCGCCTGTGCTCAGCTATGCTCGGCGCTCGCTCGTTAGAGTAATGTTAAAAGCCGGACAAGCCGAACGCCGTTTATTTTGTCCGGACACGCAATCAAAAAGCCTACCTATGTCCGGCTTTATCCGGACGCCTGGCAAAGTGGCAACCCTATGCGCAGCATACTCTCTAGCAGTGCATACTCTCATCAACGTACATACCCGTACAGCGTACGGCGTATGGCGTATGTACGTTATGATCGTTAAACGTAGGTAGGTACATTATTCTAAAATATATGAGATCGGTCGGCAAAGCATGTCACAATATTTTAATCAGTGATAGCGTTCATTTTCAATACTTATTATGTTATTAAGGATAAAAACTAAATCAACAAAGTAAAAATCATGAATATCGGTCCATCCGTTCTCGAGTTTTTCATCCAGAGGTGTAACTTACCCGACTTTCTTTTACTTACAAATATAAAACTGCTCAATAATAACCTTTTGCAACACGTAGGTACACAACAAACACAATTCGTACAACAGGTTTATTCAATAAACTGGCGTTTATCACTCCTGAGGTCATACCAAATGGATCGTAATCACAAGGGACGAGTTGTGGTATGAGTAAGTAGTATGTGCCTAAACGAAAACTACACTAATACTCAGTACACTAAGTACCTCACTGAAACTAGGGGTTGTTTTTTAATAAAGAGTAATCAAACGATTTTTTTTCTAGAAATACTTGAGATCATCAATAATTAACATAATTTTCCTTCATCAGCATAGTTATTGAAAACGTAATTACAAATTTTAATAGCAGGAAAAAGCGTCGCGTCTTGAAAGAATTGCTACATTTTCCACTTTGTTGTCTTTTCATTCCCATAAAAAGAGCGAAGTGTGGTCACCCAAATGCATCAATGTATGGAAAACAATTGAAATGCTTATAACTTTTGATTGGCGGCATATAGAGCTGTCACTTACGATTTTCGAATAGTTGAGTTTTCAGCTTCGTAGAATACCTGGAAGTGGTAGAATTGGGTGGCTCAGACATCCGGAATTCGGCTGTCTGAGCCAGCAGCTTTTCTCAATTTCTCCTCACGAAGGTTTAAATCTAGTCGAGAGCTGTCACTAACGACGTCACATCTGTAAATCCTTAAAAAAACAATTGTTCGAAACGTAATATTTCGTGAAATACAGGTACAGAAAATACAAGTTCGCTCAGACGACCGCATAAAGGCTGTCTAAGACACATGTTTATCATGATTTCTTGAAAATTATTGGATTGAAATGGATGACCATCTCCTACGCTACGCGTTACATTATTTTTTTTTTTTGCTCCCTGAAACGCTTTGAAAGTTGAGATCTAGAGTGTCAGAAAATGTGGAATTCTGGTTCTCTGAGCCTAGTTTTTTATTTTCCAATAATACTATTGCGTCACATACGATTCGTTTTCAGCTTAGAAGATATGCGAGATCTCTCTAGACGCAGGGATGTAAACTTTTGCTACTCTATCTAAGTAATCTTGATCGATTATTAGGTACAAAAAGAGTATCACGTATTTGTTTGTTCAAATAACCAGAAAGTACAATGTAGCTTTGTATTTTTTTAGTGTTTAATATTAGAACACAAAATGGAAATTTATTTCGATAACATAGTGCTATTCAATTGGTAACCGTTACGCTACTAACAATCTTCTAATCTAGAATAAAAATTTGTGGCGAACCACTGATAGGACAGTATAGCTCGATGGCGCTGCTATAAATTTTCGACATGATGTTTTGTTACAATTGCGGTATGTTTGACGAATTATTTTTATAAACCTTCCTCTGAAGGTTCGATCCACACAAAACGGGCCGCTATGTTTGCTTTAGGCATAAAATTGTTCCTTGTTTTTATGAAAATCGGACATCCCGACCGTTCCAATGTTAGTTGTGAATTTGTGACAGATATATAGCATATTCGCATATGGATTTTGCCATTCCATATGCGAAATTGTTAGGCCCAAAGTAGCAGTAAGTAGATGGTTATGGTTTGAGCTCAAAAACTAGATGGGACCATACTTATTGAGACGAATTATTCTCTAAACAGGTGCTGTCGAGTAGAGGTAACAGCATTTGACCTCCCAAGAGCCCCGAGTTTAGTTTTGTTGGCTGTATCGTACCTTGAAATTAAAATTAATGAAAATAATTCGTCAAGTCTAACGCGATTTAAATAAGGGCAGAAATGGCAGCAATATCGAAAGAAAATGAGTCAGCGTACTAACTCATCTTCGTTCCAGATGATAAGAACGTGTCTGCAGCTTAGCGGTCACTATTTGGATAACATTGTGTTAATAATTTAGTTATTTTATTTGGTGCAAACAACAGATCTACAATCATTTCATTACAAACAATATAATACAAAATTTTACATTATAATTTGTTGCAGCTCCAAGAGCGCTTACACACAGCATGCTTATCAGGCCAACAGTATAATTAGGTGAATTGAATTAAATTTAACATTATATAACATCAATAAAAGGAAATAATTGGATTATAATCAGTGAAAAAAATAATTTTCATTTTCTGACTATTTCAATTACCTACACAATTGAGAGACAATTTTTTTCTGTTGTCTATTAGACGTATTCTAATAATAATAGAAAAAATATACTAAATAACTTGTACTTTTTATTTTATCGAACAAACAAATACCTACCCGGTATTCTTTTTGGTCATTCTGTGCAACGCTTTATTGTAGAAACGGCTGAACCCGAATTTTATAGATAGGTACAGCAGAACTAGACCAAACAAATTCGTTTACCGCGCGACACCACTATCATTATTGACTACACGTGAACTTGCAAATGCGTATTTTTTACATTTACCTACTAACAAAATAATTAAATTGTAACTTCCCTTAGCTCTTACAGTCCACCTCAGTGAGTTTTTGTTTTCAGCTACTTACTCTGTCAAAGGCGCAAAACGTGCGTGTCTGCGCCATGTTGTAGCGCACATAGACACAGGCCGCGGCCGGCGCCGTGTCCGCAGCCGGACAAATGCTACAAAAAGTGTATCAAGAAGAAAAGAAAATGTCCCAGTGCCATGGAAGTTGTCACCCGTGCTGGATCGCCTTGCGAGTGCATGCGGGTCCAATCGAAGGACTCTAGGGTCAGTAAGAAAAGAGGATTCAAGACCCATAAAAAACGACTTAGAAAAGCTTACAAGACAAGGTCCATGACGTCACGCTGGCGGAAGCAAAAGAAGTGCTGTATCATACTCTAAACAGATCTCGATGCATACCCATAGTACCTGACAATATCAATATAGAAACATTATTATTACATGAATGACCACTAAATACTCTTGTTTGTTACTACTTGTTTATGTATGAACTTCAGAACACAGGCTATCAGTACTACTATTATATTTATAGTACAGTATATATATAGTACGTTTATATATATGGTACAGGAGTACTATTATATTTTCTGTGCTATCAGGGCCTTATCATATTGATGGTTTGCTGTGTCTTGTTGGAAGAGCATCCGCTTTTAAAGTTCTCACACGCCGTCAAGTATAAAGATGTCCCCTTTTAACCTCCGAAACATAAAGAGACGGGTTTTATAAGTATTACGTGTCTGTCTGTGTATTTGTGTAGGTATACGTCTGTGGTATCGTAGCGCACAAACGGATGAACCGATTATAGTTTAGTTTTTTTAGGGTCATAGATAATTTCATCCTGAGTTCTTTTAGCTATGTTTTATGAAAACCTGTTCAGCCGTTTGTAGATCATCAGCTCTTTTCTAGTTTCTAGTTGTCCGAATAATTCGAAATTTCTTATTGTGTCAATCAATTCAATGATATTGAGTGTCCGTTACCCAAGCAAGAAAAGTAGGTAGCTCGTAGAGCAAATTAAAGTACACCATTTAATAATGCTACGAGTAAGACGTATGCTTACATAGTGCGCCAAATAAAAAAACTAGCGGGCGGCAACGTTTTCGAATAAAACAGAAAATGCAATTTCTGTCAACGCTGGTCCAGCAGGAAAATCTTCAAATAGTTAATCAGAGCAAAGTATACGGGAAGGTAGCTCTAAAAGTGATTATTAGTGCAACTTAAAATGAAGTCTGTAGGAGCCAACGGTTTTTAAATATTCAATTTTG
>CAWUPE010000185.1:0-21471 GCA_963924145.1 Pyrausta purpuralis
AAAAAGGCAAAAAAGCTGCTTGGTGACAGACAGCCGAACGACGGACAGACAGGGAGGTCTTGGTATTTTTTAAAAATATATAAATATTGGACACCAATCACATACATTGCTCTGATCCCAAAGTAAGTAGCTAATGCACTTGTGTTATGAAAATCTGACACAACGGTGGTACCACAACACCCAGACCCGAGACAATATAGAACTTTTTGATTTCTATATTGACCTGATCAGGAATCGAATCTCGGAGAGGTGACGCCTTGAAACCAGCGTGCTTAGCCACTACGCCACGAGAGGTCGTCGAATCATTAATAACTTGTAACTTCTATTACCTACTTGTATCTGTTAAAACATTACTCTTGCTATAGACACATACAATACATCGTAAAAAACTTATCAAAATGATCTAAAATTATAAGGTTGTCCGTTTTTAAATCGAGATACAAATACGTTAGTAAATGGACCTAAGTGACATCTTTATTTGACCTCATTTCAATCAAAGTTTGAGTTATTAAAACTATGTAATTGTAGAAACAATGATATTGTCAATTTTTATTCGGTTGACGAGACAAGAAGTATGTACCAAATCGATTCAAAGAGCCCCGAAAACATGAAAACGCGTGTCGAATGTTTAGTTATCTATTTCTGAAGATCGTAACAAAGGCAGGAAGTCTGCCAGGTCGTAGGGTTCGACCCCCGTCCAGACAATGACTCATTCATGATTCGTTTCGATTTTCACCATATTGTCTTAAAAACTTGCCAAATCTTACAATGAGGTTTTTGAGATTTTCGAGAATTAAGACACATCCGGTGGTACTAGAGTATTAACCTTTTAAAGGTAACCATATGATCTCAAGACCTGCGAAGATTTGAATACGTACAAGAACAAACTGAAGCTATATCTAACAGAAAGTGCCGAGGAAGACAAATAATCATTGAAATATATTTATTTCTTATCTAATTTTAAGAGAAATGTAAATTTCTTATGAGAATAAAGTTTTTTAAACCTAACTGATTGCAGTAACTGAAAGTAAAGCTTACCTAAATTATATCTATTTTTGGGCATCGATTTAATGTTTTTTATACATTTTTTGTTAAAATAATTTATATTCACGATACGCAAACATAATTTTAACAATCTGCAATCACCCTAATAAAATATATTCCTAACTTCAGTCGCCTACTTGTAACTTTTTATTTTATAGTCTTATTATCAGCTTTTCCGTCCGGGTGGACGGTGTGTTTTGAGGTATTTGGAGGTCAGATTAGTAAAAAGATGTTTCATATCAAGGCAATTATAATAAAAACACTAGCAGTTTATTTGAAACTGTATTCTGAAGCACACCTTAGCTAATGAAATCTGATTAATTAACAAATCCTGTTCATTGTCAAGTAATGGTTTATTTGTGGGATTGCTAAATTGTCTTTAATTAATACTAATTGAGAGTCCTTAGTCCGAGAGTTCGCAAGGAACGCCCGCATCATTTTGCATTGACCCCTATATCTCGGCTCTATATTTTCACACGAGTTTATTTTAATATTTTTCAACAGCTGGGTGTTATCCACCCTTAGCATAGACATTCATTAGTAAAACTCTGTCATGAAGAAATATATAATCATAGCAGTACCTACATTACAGCCCTCTGTTCGTGAAGCTACTAGTATGCTAGCAAGGATGCAAGTAAAAACCATTTCATTAAAACTGAACTAATTTACGCGGCCGTATCCTCTATACACAGAATAGCAACACCTAATCCCTACATTTCTTAACAACCATTACTAGCCACGCGTAATAAATGCTCCAAAAAGTTTCAGCTACATTTACTTCCAAAGAAAAGCGTTTTAAAATCCGATATTTTGTTTGTCCGCCGCAAACGATACACTAGTGTCGCTACTGTTACCAAAGATATCGTGTAAGATTTCATTAGGTAGAAATCCGGTGTTTTTCCGGGGTTCCCGCACATCCACAATGGCGGCCTTTCGGCCAGGTTCCCGCCAAAACAGAAATAAACTGACCCAGTTGCGCGGGCGCACGTCCGGCCGCGAGCGCGCTCTCCAACTTCTGCATTTCCGTTTCGCCTGTCATTTTTATGGGTTATGATATTTTTTATAATTCGTATTTAACAAGCTTTTAATAATCCATGAGAATTTAATATCAACTGAGTGCATACTCGAATCTGCTCGTACGTACTTTGGTTTCATGCTCACTCGCAGTATTACAAACTTGTATTATACTAGCGGTCCCCCGCGACTGCGTCCGCGCGTTTTGAGTTAGCTCCCTACCCTCCTGTCGCAACGTGTTTTCAATCAAACTCTAATGCTTTATAATATTAGTATGGACTAAGAAAACTGTTTCCAGATCTTACTTTAATAAGCTACAAAATAGTAGTGTAGTATAATTACATGGATTTCATTACGAAGTAGGTAACCAAAAATATGAGATTGAAAAAATCTGCTATTGGATGTCTGAATGAAATTAGTAAGCCATTTGTAAAATCTGAAAGCATACATGTTTTTGCGACAGCTGAATCCATATTCATCAAGAACACACGAGACTGGTGCAGTACTTAAGGCGTGTAAGGCTGGTTGCATAATCACCGCAGTTTTTGGAGCGTAAAGGGACACGCTGCCAGTTGCTTCATGTGTTCTGACCTTGTCGATACTGACTGCATACAGTATATCTATCTATACTGATTGTGGATTGGATGTACACTTTTACCCCCTTATTTCCACTGGCATATGGAATTTTACTTGCGGCACCACACTTGCGAATCGTATGTGTCTGAACCTATTTTGTTTGTAGAGTTCAAATGAGAGGTGTATCAGGTTGTTCATATTATATTTTGGTACTGACTTTTTTCGACCATATAAAATCAAAAGTCGTATCAAGAGGGTGATATACAGCTAGGTTGTCGATAGCACTACTCACTCTAGTCAGCATAGCCGCATAATCAATAAATATAATAAAATTGAAGAGGTCGAATTTCTGTTCAATAAAAGAAAATGCTAAACACCAAGTCAGAGGGATGTAAGAAGTGCAATCGGATTAATCTAAATTAAAAAAGAAAAAAAATACCGCGCGTACGATGTCACGGGCATTAGTTAGTACATAATATTTGGATAGTAAGTTATTAGATACTAAGGCCCTGTTGCGTGATCAATAGTTAACTCAACTAATAGTTAAATTTCGGGCTACCTAATAATACCTAAGTTATATTTATATTTTGTATAAGCCTATAATTTGTAGAGTAAACTTTTTCGTTGCGAACTCACGGTTTTACTTTGTTATCAAACTTATCAACCAACTACAAGCTACTTAACAATGATGTTGGTACAAGTTAAGATCCACAAAGTGGGGTAAGTATGAATTAGAAACATCGTCTAGACGCGCCCCCGGCGGAAGTGGCTGTTACGAAATTAATGCGGTTCTAATTAAATAACAAGCGGCTGCTGGCCGGCAGCCATCTTGTCGTAGCTGTCAAAATAGAAATCCTCTGTCATCGGTGGGACACGCAGATATGAATCATGGATGTTGAATTTTCGACTATTCCGATTCCAATGTATTTTATAAATGACTTAAATATGAGGTTTCCGCGATTCTGTCAGTATTCATCTTAGTTTCCCGATAGTAGGTGGAATGTTATTTGAATGTTCAGTATAATCTAGTAAGTAAAAATTCTCAAGAATTTTCATTTGCAATTGTTAAAAAAAAACTTCGACTTAGAAAGCAGCTAAAGGGAAAGTAATATGACATTGCTTTTAGAATGTTTTTAACACTCACAGTGTCATATTTTATATTCATAAAGATGAAATAAGAAACCAAAAATTTGCGCAGGGGCGGGACTTGAACCAGCAACCTTTTGGCAAACCGGGCCAAACGCTCTTACCAATTGAGCTACCGTGCTGTTAGTCCGACCCTGCGAAATTTTTGGATTCTTATTTCATCTTTACGAATATATAATATGACATTGTCATGAATGTAATCCCTACGGTTGTAAATCGTTATCTGTTATAGAGTAATCTCTGTCGTAAATGGGTAGCGCCGTACCATCTGTACAATTCCTTAATGTATTGTGTTCAATTCTACAATTACGAGTCCGGCACAGTGGTTAACCCATGACCAAATTATAAGTAGCAGCACTGGTGTTAGTCGCTTTATTAGTTTGTATAGGCATAAATAAGAATACGTTTGTAAAATTATAGATACCCCATTTCAATAGACTCACTCAAAAAAATTTGGATCGAATTAATATTTTTTTACAATCTAGATAGTGGTTGTATAAAGCTATCTAAAAACAACATAAAAAATAATTTGTATAATTACCACGGGAGACGTCACGACGCACAATTGACTGTTTCAAAGCAAGCGCAAAGCAAAGACTTTGAATCCCCAAGAATTTTCTAACAAGAACACTTCCTGCCAGACGGACCCCATAAGGAAGTACCAAAAATCCATATTTATCAACAACAAAGACCATTATTGTCACTTGTTAGAAACAAAAATCGGTCTCACGCGAGATAAGCCCGCGGTGCGTTTGTCGGCAGACTTCAAAGGGTGCGCACGCGTCGCGGGACACGTTCCTCGAACGCGAGGTCCGAGGTTCAGTCCTTGCCCGACTAATCGGGCACCGATACGACGCATAATTCTCGGTATCAGTGAATTAAAAAACTAAAGTCGGCGAGTTGCAAGTTATCAATTAAAATACTCGGTTACTCATGGTCTCACCAATCGTGAGCGTGGTAACACGACACAAATGACGACGTAATAGGATGATTTGTGTAGCCTCATTATTACACTACACCGTATAAGCAAAATATGGAGGAAGTGACTAAACCGATGTAGTTTCAAAATGTGGCACCAACCAGGGACTAGTCGTAGCTTATAAGCAAGCTTTTGCTACGAGAATAACATATATTTTTACTTAATCTTAGGTCAAATTAAGAGGTCTATGATTAATGTAGAAACGATCATTAAACATTATGCAGTAGAAACATTCATTACTAGTATCTCGCAACAGGTGTTTATAAACTTAAGTTAAGGTCAAGCAACCATAAGTACAACGTTTACTCTATTAGCGTATTACAACATGCTACTCTGCAATCTACAAAATACAACTGTTAACCTGCTATAAAATTACTTTTTAATCCATGATAAATCGACTAGAGCGTCACAATATCCTTGTTATGGAAGATGAATTCAGATATGAATGTATCTTCGGTAAGAATCGTCAACTGCGAATCATCTGTCGAGTTTTTACCTCCAGCTTTTACTCATAACTCAGAATTGTACAGCTTTTTCAGGACCGGTAATAAGCCACATAATAATTTTATATCAGGTATTCTCATCTCCTATCAGTATCGAGCAGTGGCTGCCTAAACCTACAGTCGGTGAACAAGCACAAAAGATATAAGTTCAAGTAGCAACGGCGAGTTTTGAGTGGCCGATCGGATACCCATTATAGTGCTTATCTCACTCTTGATCGACACGACCAGCCGCTCGCACCGACAAATTGTTTCTAATTCATTTCCAATGTATTGTCTCTTCCTTTTTTTCTGTCTCTAAACATTGCTCTCTTAATGCTCTACAAGATAATCAACTCTAACGTCTTCAATAAGTCGTATTTCAATGCGTGTTCAGAAAGAAATCGAATGGCCATATATAGTGGCTACGTATCTGCAAAATCTAATTCATTTAATTGGATGGTAAAAACAGTAAGCTATTTATTTGTTAATGAACAAGCGTGCGTACAATTTAATAGACTTATTATTAAGTACTCGTAGCGAAGAAGAAATTCCAGTAGTTTATATTGCAAAGGTCTAACTAACTGAAAGCTTGTAAATCTTTTACCAATGTGTGCGAAAATATAACGAAATGTCTTTTGGTATATCTTCGACGACCCGTCTGGTGTAGTGGTCGAGAAATCGCCTACTACGCAGCGGGTGCGGGTTTTATCCCCGCACAATACAAACATTTGTGTGCATGAACATGTCTGTTTGTATTGGTCTGGGTGTTTTCTATGTATATCATGTATGTATTTACAAAAAAAAGTATTTAAGTAGTATATCCGTTGTCTGTCACCCATAACACAAGCTTTGAGTAGCTTAAATAAATAAATAAATAAATAAATATCCTTTGGACATTCCCACACATCGCCATCCAGTCCCAAAGTAAGCTACTCAAAGCTTGTGTTATGGGTGCCAGACAACGGATATAATACTTAAATACTTTTTGTTTGTAAATACATACATGATATACATAGAAAACACCCAGACCAATACAAACAGACATGTTCATGCACACAAATGTTTGTATTGTGCGGGGATCGAACCCGCACACCGCTGCGTAGTAGGCGATTTCTCGACCACTACACCAGACGGGTCGTCTTACTTTGGGGCTAGATGGCGATGTGTGGGAATGTCCAAAGGATATCTGAGATTTGAGCTGTTTCAAATTGCTAAAGTCATGTTCATAACATGAGTCACCACTAAATATGCATAAGTTAATAACAGCATGAATACTTTAAACGTAGCCCTGTGTTATTGCGCGCGGCTGCATTGATTAGACCCATAGATAATCGCCACAAATTAACCCAACAACAAGATTATGAATTCCCTTTTATTCTGTTCAACGGTTCCAGTATCTGTAAGGGCAGGCTTCCAGGCTACGGACAACCTAAATTATTAATGCCGAAACTTTTATTTCCGATTTATATTTATTTAAGTAAGTGAAATGTTTATTATGTTTGTTGTTTGTACGTAGGAATCCTTTCAATATGATGCACCCAATGATTTCGGTCCACATTTTTTTTTGCGTATGCCTACTTAGAGTGTAAAATTTGCTGCCGGTAAAAGTGTTATCTGTCAACTACAATTTGGACGTTTTCAAAAATAGAGTAATTAAGCTGTTACTTATGGTCCATTCTGGTCATGGTTTCTTAACATCAGGTGCGTTCGTGGCCAAACGTCTGGCTATATAATTAAAAAAAAAAACATCATTTTTTTTCACCAAATATATACATATTTTTATAGTTTTGACACTAGAATAACAGAATGCACGCTCATGATTAGTTGCATATAAAAAAAGTTCAACGTGTTGAACAGTCTTCAAAATTACTGCTACTAATTCAAAAGTACCATCAAAGGCTGTGATAGCACGAACAAGTTTTTACTATCTACGGAACAGTTATGGCTAACAACGTCAGCTGTAAAGCGTTTTGAAAAACAAACAACTCACAATTATTGTAATTGGACATACATCTACGATGCTTGTTGGAGGTTCACAGACCCTTACAGGAACAAGCCTGGTTGCTGGCATCGACATAAAACCACATGGCATTGTTAAGCTTCTATTAAATCTTAAGTCAGTGCCTATAGTAAAAGTAGCTGGAGATTATCTGCGCAAGATTTGTGCCCTGACTAGGTTGGCTACGTCCCAATCGTATAATAAACGAGTTTCGTCGCAGCGAAGTTTTAGTCAGAAGTTTCTCTATAGATTACTGGTAGGGTTTGTTTTTGAGTGCTTCCGTATTCTAGTTGCGTCGTTCTGTTTAGTGGCAGCGTACACTGGTCCATAGTACTTGGGCGGCAGGTGTTTCGGAGCTGGCCTCCTCCCACTGCGCCGGCGCCGGCTCTCGCAGAGATCAATGATCGAGCCGAGATTTGCTTAGGTATTACGCACCTGGACACTTGGAGCCAGGCGAGCGGTAAATCTGTTCTAAGTGGCAGTAACTTCACGTTCTAATCAACAATGCCTGGGAATACATTCAGCTTATTAATGACGTGGAACATAAATATGGACTGAATCCTGTTAGTAAGGGCTTTATACCGTTTAGACACCTCAATAAAGAGATGAGACATTTCTTTGTTAGAAAATTTTCAGATTTCAAGACAGGGACTGTTTTTTAAATGCTAAATTCTCAATTTAAAATATGGCGTTGACTCTATTAAAATACTAAAGGAAATTTATAGCTTAAAGATTCCATTCCTTAAAGTTATGACTTTCGACTGCATAGGTAGTTTCAACTTACTACAGTAGCCATCGTTACCAATATTCCAATAGGAACCTTTTATAAACTTTATTGCTCTCAATATGCTTAGCATAATCCAACCATTATAATATTCATACGTGCTTGTAATGTGAATCAAAATGATTTTTCAATTAACATCGACAATGTATAATGCGTTAAACGATTACACTTGACAAAAAAGTGAGTGAGCGAGAAACCGTGGGAAGAGGCAGGTTCTAATTAATAGTTACATTTATACTTTCTAAAACCGAAATTGTTGTAATAAGTTCGGCTACCGACTTCAATAAACCCAGTGCTCCTCACGATTAATGGGGTAATTAAATCGTGGGCAATAATTCGTTAATAAGCGTTTCGAACGTGCGTGAAGCGATTGCATCGTATTCGCTACCGACTCAGCTATTACGCTTCACTATCCTATTGCTATAGCTATAAAGGCCAATATTACTTACTTAAACAAAAAAGCCTCACCTGAGGCTGTACCAGAAACATGACTAAGTACAAAAAATGAGAAGGCAGGTCGTGATGTCTTTAATGAAAGAAAAGATAAAATTTAACACTTTAAGGTGTGGAGAATTACTAGTACATAAATTAAACGTCAAATAAAAAAGTTCACTTACCAAATCCATGGCTGTAATCCATTTTATAGTGCCATATAAGTGTTAAACTAAGTACCTATAATCTTGAATAAGCACCTAGTTCCGGTTTAATAATTGCCATATTTTTGTTATATATTGTACTCAATTTCACACTTTTTACTAAATGAGTAGTTAACCAATCAAGCCCGCAATGTACTGCAGTGATTTATGTACAATTTTAACTGTATCAAAAGACGTCTTCAATCCCGATGTAAAGCCGTACTGTCAAGTCTTCGGCTTGGTTAATCCACCTTGATCTTACGGATTCCGTTTTAATTTAGTATCTACCAGTGGAAGGGTTAACATATTGCCGAGAGGACGTTATTCATCACTGAGACTTCGTAATGCATTCAAAATTTATTTGCGTTTTACCCGATGACACGACGACGCCACTTAAAAATGAATATACCGCCTCGAAGGAAGCGTCTTTAAGTATTTTTTTACTTACGGCGAGTCTTTGAGGTACCTCATTCATTAAAGCGAAAATAGATTTATAACTCCAAATGAATTGGTATGGTCTTTTATTTTTACAACGCGTCATTCATTTGTTGTCGGATTGAGATCGCAACATTAGTAAAAGAGTTGAGTGAGTGATGCCAGTGGGCTCAGTCCAGGCCATGTTAAATCCAGTGTGTAACTAATATGAAGTAATTAATGTATTATTACGAACATGGACAACGCAGGCTGTGTATAATCAACTAGCGGTCCCCTGCGACTTCGTCCGCATCTTTTGAGTTTGCCTTTGTCTCCTAACTTACTGATGTGTAATAGCCGAAAGTCTTCCTCGATAAATAAGCTATCCAACAATATTTTTTTTAAATCAGCCCAGTACTTCCTAAGATTAGGGCGTTTGTTCAAACAAACTCGTCAGCTTTATAATATTACTATAGATTTCTACGTCTCCACATTGGAGTTCACATCATTGTAATATTTGATTCAGTTTTAGGGATTCATTTATTTTTATTTTCTACTCCTTTATCGGGTCTGCTTGCTTGAAATACAAAAATGACAGCCTCCTGTAGAGTCTTGAATAACTGAATGACAATAAGTATCTCATAAAATCCCATTGTGTTAAATGTTTTCCGATTGTGATTGCTCGAGCTCAAAAAGAGGTCATATCACTGGAGCTCTGTTCATGGCAATTTGGAATACGCATATTATCTACGGCTCGTTACAAGTAATCTATAGAGATTTATTACCTGCCTTTTATTGCTTTCAAACTAATACCTAGGCTAGGTTTATTTTAGCACTATAGATACATAGGTATATTAACTAACCATCCAACCCATGAGTATAGTCTCAGGAGGGCAATTCTTGTGCAATTCGTATATGAAAAAAGCACACTGACCGATTTGTCAAAGAAAAAATAGTTTTTGATGCCTCAGGGTCACGATTCCTATGTAATTAGATTCTGTTTGTGCGTCAGATATTTCACTTGATCTTTTAGGTAAAACGGTTAAACTCACAATCGAATCACCACACGAAAAAAGCCGCGAGAATCAGCCTCCGGGTCCGTAACAAAATACTTTGGAATATAATACAGTTATTTCTATATATCTTTTCCATAATATTTTAAAATACATTTAAGTTTGTTGATACATTAGAAACTTACGAAATGATTTAATGCGGATGACCTCATATTTGCTAAAACTATCACGCAACTACGCAGTTGAACCCTTAATTTATTCTATTCAATCGCCGAACAACTAGGATGTGTAATTGAACCGTAATTGTAGCTCAAAACATATGCGTGCACGCATACACACACACACACACATACTCGTATGGGTAGCGCCACACATCCATACACCAATGAATAAGATGCCGCCACCGGGCTATAGTTAGGGCTACCAAGTATTCCTGTGTAATCCGTTTTATCAATGAATCGCAGATTAAAATTAAAGCACTAAATAAACGAGATCAAAAGGAAACACTGAAAGGAAACGACATAATGTTTTATGTCCCAACTCCTAATTAAATTGTGAAAGTAATATTGGACGCAATTGACCCGGCTACTAACCAAATGAGCGACTTTGAACGGAAATGGATATAAAAAAAGTTAAAAAACCGACTTAAAAACAAAAATGCACTAAAAAGTCGTAAATTAACTCTTGACCTTTTAATGGAATCCATTTCAGGCGAACAATAACTTTTTCATTTTATTTCTTTATTTTGAGTGATTACAGGAGTCGGGGGTTTTGCACCTTATGAATCTTAAGCTTAAGTTAGAAAGCTACAAATTACCTATCATAAGTTCTGACATTATAATCACTTAACTCCTAAGCGTTAAGGAGTTTCAGACGCAACAACACGTCAACATTAAGATTCGACTCGTAGTAAAAGATACACTTTACGTGCCTTTAAAATTTATCGGGTTTCCCTCGATTGCACTAAGATCCCTTCATCAAATCCCGACTTGGCAAAAATGGGACCAACTAGAAGGTGTAACCTCAAGGTAGGCGAAAAAAAAATTAATTGGTCTACAAATGACGGTGATATGAGGTAAAACAGCCACAAAAAAGGACAACACAGTCTCAATTGATAACCTCCTCCTTTTTTGAAGTCGGTTAAAAATATAATTCAATATGAGTTGTTTTGTTTATGTTTTATAACATAAAAGTGGCTTAAATAAAAGTGCATGGGAACCGCACCGACCAGGCGTCAACCATACGGAAGCACGTTACGTAAAGGGAACAGCAACGCCTCGGATGGGATCGGCACCGGATAGCGAACGCCTCGCCTCGGATCGTGTTTGCTACATACAATTATTATTCCTATAGAAATATTAATTTTATTGTTTACTACAACTTATGAAAGTTCTTCTGGTGAATGACAGCCCATTTGACCTGTCAAATGGGCGGATAGTCGTCAAACTGCGGGCAGCGCGCTGTAAGCGCGTTACAACGCATGCGCCGCTGGTCGAGGGTGGGTCCCGAGTTGGTCTCGATCCGAGGTGGTGACGTATCGAAGTTGATATATGAGCGTTGATGTATGGAGTTTCATACAAAAAGAAATAATTTCATAAAAAGAAGAGAGAAAGAAACCTCGAGTTGATACGGTACTGTCACTCTGACAGGTTGATTAGTGGGCTTCGACCTTTGGTGATAAATTCAACCCCCTTTCACCTACAGCAGCAATTGGGTAGTGTTCTGAAATCAATAACAATTCCAAAACCAAATATTCATTCATAATTTTTATTAATTTACAAAACCGTAATATACCGTCAGTTAAACACAGAAAATTATGACGTCATATTTTCAAATTTCCCTGTACCTTTTACACAGCTAATGTGCGATATCTCGTACCGTAATTTAGCCGCGCAGAGAGTTCTATTTTGACATTTTCAATTTTAAAACAAAAAATATGGAAAAAATGCCAAACTTAAACTTTCCTGTACAATTTCCATCAGTATTGAAAACGTCAAAATACCATTCTCTGAGCGGCTAAACTTTAATTTAGCAAGCAGAGCTTCTAGTAATTTTAGTAAGATCGTATATGACACACCCACCGTGTCCTGCCGCAAACCGCTGCAACTTGCTGCAAGCATTTCCTCTTGTTAAAACGGTAAGAGGGCGGTGTCAGCCCTGTAAATAAAACAAGGTGGATTAGTGCGCGAGTAAGCGTGTTCCCACGGCGTGCGAAACTGGTTCGCACTCGGAGATAAGCTGAAACTTACGCGGCCAACTAAATTAGTGCCCCGGTGACAGCTTCCTGTGTCCTGTTGTGTCGTTTTCTGATTTCCCCAGCCAAAACCGTGTATGTTTAATGAGATAGGCGGTAACGTTTCAGCATGAATTTCCAGTAGCAAGAATCTTAGGGCAAGAACGCACGTCACGTAGACGCAGCCGTTTTCAACATACTTTTACTATTATGTGATAGCATGCGTCCGACAGTGGGATCTGATGTAGAATTGTGTAAAGCAATCGTATTTATTTGACAGTTCAAAACGTACGGTATTATCTGACAAACATATAAAATTCAATATTTTTCACATTATAATTAATATATGTATATAGAGTAAACTTTCATGATGCATCCCTATCACAATTTTCGATATCCAAAATCGATAGCAGCATTTGGAGCAGTTCTATCTCATCGGCCAGTTGAAGCCATTAACGCCAGTGGTGACTCCGCACCGACAGCTCTTGACTGACGTCCGGCGCACACTTTCTTTTGTTGCTCTCCACTAATGGATTGTTTATTAATTTTGTACGTAATTAGCCCGCGGCTCTGCGGACGCGCCGTGAGAAGCTCTGCTCGTCATCCCATTGATTAAATCTTACAGTAGTTGTTTATCGTAATACTTTTTTACCACTTCAATGTTCGATAAATTAATATCGATAAAACGTGATCATATTTTTTTTATCGTACATCTCGGAGCACGAGTTACGTGGTCACAGTCGGTTGGCCGTCGCCGTAGTCAATGGAGCTTAACACTGAGCCATACACGTGAAGCGGCCATCCGACTAATGCGCTCCACTTACTGATCATTCAAGAAACACGCACACTTGCACGCCCAAACAAAAGTCATACGCATACACAGACAACGCCTTTGCGGAGCAGAAATTACAAATTTGTTTTCAATTACCTCTCCAGAAGGATAAGTAATGATAACGACGGCTTATTACGTAATAAGTGGAAGACATGTTTACGACTCAGTTCATCATCCTTAGTCCAATAAAGGAAATTCCTTGAAATGAACTGCCGTTGCTCAGGAGCGCTTTATAGAGCTGGTGTATTCTGAAGTAAGCTTACAACCGCAAAATTGAAATGGTTGAAACATTAAATGCGCACTCATTTCGTAATTTGCGTTTTTTGCAATCGTATTTTTAAACGCATTCACTTTTCACTCCATCATCATCTGTCGCGCACGTTTGACACAGAGCAAGCAGTTCATTATCTGAAGATTTTCAGATTATTCTTTTTAGTGCACAACTGAAAATAACCCGTGGCGACATCTCATTAAGACCGTCAGCGCGCTTTGAAAAATGTCTCATTTAACCCCGACGGTCCCTTAATAGCTGGAAGGGGTTAAACGCCACAAATAACTTAATGCGGAAGTGGGCGCGTTATCCGACAAGTCAACTTTTTAATAGTTTTAATTAGGAAATAGTTTAATTTTTATGTTGTGCCAACGTCGATGTAAGTAAATGATAGGTTGAGATTGGCGTGAGAATTTTTTCTTGTTCGGTTCGGTTATTGGAGATATGTGGCCACTGTCTCCGGTTGTAGATATTGGTAAGATAAATTAGGTAATATTGAAAAAAAGTTCACCGGTGTACCAAAGAGGTGTGAAATTTAGTTTTTTTTTTTTGTAAAGGCTTGCATTTAAATTAGCAACCAATATCGAAGTGATTTATGATACATTTTATCATCTATGTATATACATAGTAAACACATATTTTATCTACTCGTGTTGAATCGAAAATACAGTTCATCAATCTTTTCAATTCCCACCATAAAGAGAACATGTTTCATCCGCTTATAAAAAGTATGTTGATTTAATATCTAAATAAAGATGTAAGTGTCGAATTGCCATTACAATGCCCCTGGATTCAGATCCGATTGGAAGTTGTCTGGCGACCACGCCTCTTCCTCTATATGACAGTTACTTGTCATAACCCCAACGGGCCTAAGAGACCGAGGGCTGAATTTTACGGTTAGCTACATAATCTTTGTTATGGAAATTAATTGACTTGAATGCTTGTACAGTACATTATTGTTGTAGATAACCGTTATATCATTTTATTGTGTGCCCTTACCCTTAGCGTTTAAGAATTAGACACCATAGAGGGAAAAAATAAAAAAATCATGTTTTTTTTTTTGTTGCAGGTAACGTACCGGAATTTTCTTAAGGTTTATCCTGGATATAACAGATATACCAACTTACCGAAATATGGAAAGGTAAGTGATTGTTTTGAACTCACAAATTTATCTTCGAAAACCAGGAAGGAAATTTTCGTGCAATTTGTATACGAGTCAAATGTTCACCGATCAAATTTTTTTGTTAAGGAAAATTTTTTTTGGATTTCTCAGGGTCATGATTTCAAAGTATTTAGATTTTGTTCGTGCGATAGTTTTTTTACGTGTTGATATAATACTTGATTTTTAAGGTAAAACGGTTAAACTCGCAATCAAATTACCACACCAAAGAAGTTTGACTGCCACGAGAATCGGTTTCCAGGAGCAAATCTAAGTGCACCTTATTTTATTATTTAGGACCATCTTTGTTTTCCTATGTCTTTTTTCGAGGAAGACCCAGTAAAAGTTAGCTCTGAGGCCATGATAACGCTTTATTAGAAAATCTCTCGCTACAAAGAAGCTGAATATTAAATCAAAGCGCTTAATGATCTGTAATGAGCGGTAATTATTGGAACATTTTTAAGTTGCATCGTAACCTGTTCTGATATGGCCGATAAATGTAAATTACATATCCACAATATCCATTACCCAGTGGTTTTCATAGATCAATGCCATAACTACTCGTATGACTACAGGTACAGTCTAATACAAAATAAAATGGTAAAGCTCGGATTGGAGTTTGATCAGTGTTTAAAAAAAGCTAAATATCATCAAAATTCACCTGCTGAACTATTCATTGTACTAGCGGCTGATTTTTAAGTTGTTAATAAGAAATAACTGAATGAAAAAATATAAAGAGAAATATTTTAAAATGTAATTCTATGTGAGTCCGCAAAGAAGTGACGTTTTTAAATCAGACATACTGTACCTAGCTCGACTAATATGTTTTATTAGACTAGTTAAAATCCGCCTTTAATCAAGCGTAAATATAATATGTTAATAACGAACTAAGAATCAATAACATAATATAATAAAGTAACATGAACTCCTCCTCCTGATCTGTCCTTTTTTCCGTTAGTTCTAATTACTCATCAATTGAAACTTTCTGAAAACCACGTTTGGTATCTTAGTAAAAAAGATGTACACACTTTATTCAGCTGACTGTACCCCACATCCAGTTGAGTCACGCTCATATCTAAAATAAATCGGTTAATGCAACCGGGCGTGCGGCGCAACAAAATAAATAATTAACTATGTATGAATGACTTAACATTCGACTTTGGCCGTGACTCGCACACCTACTTGAAATGTAACAGTACCGGTGAATCGGACTTAACATGACGCCGTCATCAAAAAAAATCTAAACAGTTGGAAAAGCTTTTTAAGGTCCAACGTTATAGGTATTTTTTCTTTTTAGTGCTCTGTCTTCCTCTTTTCTTTCATTTATTTAAAACAATACTAATTGTACAGTGTTTTTTATCTGCTCGTATAAAATATACTGAAACTAAAGACTTTTAGAATTGTTGAAGTATCCAACCCAACCTCCTAAGTCTTGTATCTTTACTAAATAAATTATCCCTACGTGGCTAGTTAAATCGTTTGCCTATTATTCGCTAGCTAAACAGACGGTAGCTTTACAAGGAGCCACAGCCACACTTCATCGTCATCATTATCAGCCAAAGGACGTCCACTGATGAACATAGACCTCCCCACGATTTCCCACAGTGACAAATTACAAGCGGTCTGCATCCAGTTAGGTCCTGCGATCTATACAAAGCCCTCTGTCCGTCCATCCACACTTTATATGTTATTTTTCGAACATGAAGTCATTATTGACTAATAATCGACAATTTGCTTACACAATAAATTATTATACCCATTGCGTAACAAAATCGGTACACAGATATTCACACGAGATTGAACAAAAGATAAAGTTACAGTAATTTAAAAATGATAAACTGATTTATGAATTTACCTAACGGGTGCTATAAAAAGTGGCTGGTCGTAAGACAGGCTTCGGGAGCTATAAAAAACGCTATAAATAATAGCGTGCATATTATACCGAGGCAGCCAGCATCACACGGTATCGAGACCAATTTTGAGAATTTAATCTCGACTCGACTCTTGTAGGTGTACAATCGGATACATATATCTAGAAGTCTACGCGACTACGAATTTCTCGAAACGCTACGATGCTTTGCTTACTTTTTTTCTCTCTTTAAAAAATAATGCTAGCCCTACTATAGTTCGTGACCTTGTTTAATTGTTTTTTCAGTAATTACCATTTGTTAACGAAAACCCGATAAGCTCAAATATAAACATACTCGGACAAAATGATAAAGCATATCGTTAGGCATGATGTACAAATAAAATACTTTTACGGTCTGCTTCAAAATGTCTGAATAAACTCCGGTTAAGTTGTTGTGGACAACTCAACTTAATTTAAAAATAAATAAAGGAATACTAAAATAATAATAGTAAATTCTTCATACGGAATGACGTTCCATATTAAAACTATTCGATGGTTAGTGCTTATTTGTCCATGGTACAACAGGCCCTTAAGCTCGGAAATCACTGTGGTTGAAATTAAAGCTTTGTTAATTGACCAAAAATAAGTTCTCATCACTATATCATGTAGCCGACTGTACGAACTAGCGTGAATGTGTTCGTAATGGCACGGCCAGAACCGGTCGCTCATTCACTAACGGGCACTCACCAATCTCATAACTAGAAAAACTTCCGCCCGACTCATTGATGTATGTTGTATTGCTCTCATACACTCAATATAATGCAATAACGTATTAGCGAAGTTAGTTGCGCAAGCGCAAGCCCGGCGAAACGGAGCTTTTAATATTTTCTTATAGGGCTGCCGGTTCATAGAGCTATGTCAAAGCTCTACAAAATAACATGTGGTAAAACTGAGGAAAAGTCGTGGTATAACTAAAACAATTGTGTTACCCATAAGAGGAACTTCATGCTAACATAATGTTAATTTACAAGCGTATAACTAGATACAAATTTAGGTAGTTCAAGGAAATATCAAAACTATACTAGGCTACTGTACTTATTTTATTTAGGCTTTTGTTGGGGCTATTTTTACTTATAGGTACACATATTTTCTTGCGTGGAATTTGACAGCTAATTGACTATAATTATACATTAAAATTTAAGGTGCAACCGACAGGATTCGATAATACCTAATGTTTGTTTTTTATGTTGTTTAATTAAGATAAGCGACAACCCTGATTTTTAGCATCCTGTGTGTTGTCAGGGCGCCGGTTAATAAATCAATCAAAACACCGGAATTAATAGTTATAAGTTAACTGAACATAATATATATAAATCGCCTGTTTTTAAATAATGACGGATGTTAGACTTATTAAGGAAACTAGATCTTGTTTACCTACCTTTATGTGCCAACAAAATAGTTACTCAGCCCCGGTGCTAACATTGCAAAATTACCTTAAATTAACCAAATATGGTGCTGTGAATAAGCTATGATTCATTTGACATTTAAAACTTTTTGTCAATGGATTCAGATAAACATCAATAGGAAATAATAAATACATAATATATCAATTACTCGTATATACAAAAGACAAATATAACTAGCATAACAAAAACTCACCAAAACGTCGAGTTTACCTTATAAAAAGCACAGTTTAGCGACCCTCGTAAAATATCATTCGCGCGCTATAACACCGGCCGCGTATTTTCGAAATGCCCTGAGATAAATCACTGCTCCAACAAACAGGTGAGAGAAGCACCGTTTCAACACCCGGCTATTTTCGCCGTGACTATTTAAAACCTCAATCGTGCGAGCTTAAAGTGTTTTGGGAAAACAAAATGCAGCGAGAACGTCCTCGTGAAAAATTACTTCGCGCTTTATGATTGATCATTTCTTGAAACCCGAGAGCTGTCGTCTGCGGGGTGTTTTGAAAGCGTAATAATGTGTTGATTTGTTGAAATACACCAAATGAGATATCGCGATAATTTGACGCGGCATTTTGTTTCTGCTGCTGCTGAAAATAAACAGCCTATTCTGTAGCTACATCTTTCACCATTCCAACAATATATAAGGTGCATACATTCATTGGATTTAAACTGATTATATTAGTTTGAATCGACAATTTACACAAATGAAAATTTATACTTTTAACTGTCTTTGTTCCAATTGAAAGTGCCAAGTTTCAGCTAAGTGCAAATTTCAGTATAAGATGAGTGCCACAGCTAAACATTATATAGAATGACTCATGACTTCATGGCATGAGTAAGCCTCAAACATGGTTAACATTCAATTAATTTGCATTCAAGTAAATTAAACATGCTCTCAGCAAAACTTATTTTGACAACATCTTGACATTTATAAATTAGTGACACGACATGAATGTGTATTAAATGATTACAATTGTCAAACAAACAAATATGTTTTTCGCACCTGCAAGAATAAAAATAACCGATGAAAAATTCTCACAACTCGGGACAAATAACATAGTCCTTGAGCTTATTTGAATTAAATATTTTCACAATTGATTTACCTTTTCTACAGATTCCCACAAAGGACAGAAAAGAGCATGCAAATAAAATAACAAAGACGGTGCTTCCTATAAATAATATCTTCCGTGTAACGTGATACAATAATAGCACCCGGCTTCAGGTATCGAATGACAACAAATCGCTCGTGCATAATCGTAAATACGCTTTTTTAGCCCACTCCCGAACCATTCAGGAACAAACTGAATATATCCGCACCATGTTGTCTGACAAAAACTTCGCTCATTGCAGCTAAGCTGCGAATCAAGTTCAATTTAATTAGTGGATGTTAGAGTCGAAATTAGAGAAGATGAGCTCAATTTCAAAGTGTGCATCCTAAAGAAGCCCTTTGTAGTAGAGTGCAGACTGTATGGCACCGAATCGTTCCGTGCCAACTGGAAATTGGGGAATCCAGTATGAATATCCTCTCAACATGCACGCTTCCGAGAAAATCGGTCTTATGAAAACCACCGACGTAAATAACATGTCGTAGCAGAAACAGCAAATGTTTAGCTTGTAACTATTATGTTATCTACACCTGCGCCGCAAAATCCATATTGGTCATCAGCTTTCAAGCTCTATTTACGTTTAAGCTGGTTTACATAAACAAGGCGCACGGAAATCCGAGTAGATCGAATTTTCCTGCCGAGTGACGAGCCAATCATTGCTACGATAGCCGATCATACAGAGGACAGTGGATACATTCACCGATTACTAGATCTTCGCACCTCACCGACCACAAAACGCATCCCATTCACGACAAGCGAGTAAATCAACCGAGAACACTAGCGCCTTAAATGGTTTAATTGAAGCATTTCTTCAAACGGAAAACAACTTTCTGCTGTGGGTGGACTAACCACTTTCGTTCAGCCGCAGTGTTGAGTTACGACTTTTTACGCTGTCTATTTCTGTTTACAGCTGTTTACGGCGCGTAGAGTCGTAAGCGGTATCCTTAAATAGTGGATGTGGTGTTCTTTTGTGTAGTCATAAGGTTGATTTTTGCATGTAGTTGTTTTGCATTTACGTTGGCAGGGTTGTAGGACTCGGTTTTATGAATGAAGCGCAGCGTCGCGAGCGGAAACTGAGCCGGCCGTAGTGGCTTTCCCCGCGCGGGGCAGTTTCATTAATAATTAAAACGCAGCTACTGGCGGAATGGCCGGACGCGGCGATGATTTCTAGCCGCTCTCGGTGCGCGGGCGCAGCCTCTGCACCACACACGTGCAATTGCTGTGTAAACGGTCCCACTTTTTGCGTACCATACAATACTTTACATTTTCTTGACGTAATTGGAAAACATGATGATTCACAAGAACCTTATGATATTACTTGTATGCAGAGATGCAGATACGACTTGTGAAGACTCTACCTACATCATTACGGACAATAGTAATGTTCTAAACATTACCGGCGAGACAGCTTATTAGAATTCTACTCGGTTGTACAAAAAGCCATCGTTAGACAGAAATAAAACTACTGTAATTTGGGTGCTCCTTTGTAATATCCATCATTAAACAGTAGCCTATAGTGACCGAGTCATCTCACCCTAGATGATGCCGCAATAATTTGTAACAGTCAGCATACAAAATAAAATTTGACCGCCTCATTACGCAACACGCAAGTGGAATGGTACAGAAGGGAGTGAGATGGAGAATACAATATTGTTGGTGTGGGAAAGAGGGGAATGGATATCTGTGAGAGTGGGACGGCAGATGACGTGGCTATAAAGAGAATGAGATAGATACGGTAGCTAGATACACGAACGTCCGGCGTGGCACTTCCTGCCGCAGCGGGCTGCGCAGAGCGTACTTATTAATGATTTTATCGGAAAAGTTTCAAATAAAACAATGATAGGTTTCTGCTAGGTTTGCAGGGTTATCGATCGGTTGGAAAAGGTGAGATATATTCGAAAACTTTGCAAAAAATGGTCATGAATATAAGATTTGTAAGCGTAAACGCTACAAACAAGCGCCACGTTCAAAAAAAGCTCATCCAGTGCATTATATTTATTGTTATCTTAAATATTATCTGTATAAAAAAATCTAATTATGTACATAAAATATAGGACCAAAATGACTTAATCATAACAACAATTTGTATCAAAAAATTGCTTCTTCAAATAAAGCCAGATAAGACTCCAATAAGTTTAATTAAGCTCAATTATTTATCATCGTCTGAGTTATCCGAGTATCACGCGACCCTAATCAGATTATCCCAATCATGACTAAAACACATTGTCTTGGGCACACGCTAGACCCACTTGAGTCCTGAAATAGAACTTCCTGCCCGTAACTTGATTAACTGTCTCCATTTAATTACTATAGTTTATTTTTACGTCGTGACACTTGCGGCGTTTGTTATACTTCCATTGACATGGCGCTTAGAGCACGTTGAATTGATTTACTTATAGCCAGTCAGACTATGGAGATTTTACGTACAAAAAATTATACACAAAGTAAGAAAGATTTCACAACAAGACA
>CAWUPE010000186.1:5000-10000 GCA_963924145.1 Pyrausta purpuralis
ATATGATGCGAATATCACCTGTCAGTCCTGTCACCTTTTGATTTGTATGAACAGGGCGTCATTTTCAATTTTTTCTGGTTTATATCTTCACTGACATTGTAGGTATGAGGCGCAATTGCAATAGTGTTTTTAATATTTTCGTTTATTAGTTGAGCGCGTTAATACTTAATGTATGAAAGTTGATAATAAAAATGCTTTAAATTTCTAGCTTAGTTTATAGATATATATTGTAATATTGATTTGGCATTATAATGACGAGGTAGGCACTTTTTTACTGCCTATATGGAATGCCACGCCCCTGCTAACTGACCCACCCACCTATTATGTGGTGGATATATGGCGCGTCCATATTAATAGACTATTACATAATATTTTTTTCATATCCCCTTATACGATGGCCACACGGGGAAGGGCTGGGAGGGTGGGGTACACGGTACACGGCACACGGCACACGGCGGGCGAGGTGTGATTTAGTGGTTTTAAAGAAATTTGAATGTGCCTTTTTCTTTTTGAAAATTCCTTGGTTAGTGCAAAAATTTCCTCGGATTGAATAAACATAAATTAGGTACATAATGTATGTAGATAGGAGGTACTTATTAATGAAATGCAATGCGATGCAATGCAATGCAATGCAATACAATAATAATAATAATAAGTATATTGTAATAATTTTATCCGATAAAATTATTAATATTCAGGTTTTGGTTATCCGTCT
Source organism: Pyrausta purpuralis (assembly GCA_963924145.1). Taxonomy (NCBI): domain Eukaryota; kingdom Metazoa; phylum Arthropoda; class Insecta; order Lepidoptera; family Crambidae; genus Pyrausta; species Pyrausta purpuralis. The sequence goes on from CAWUPE010000186.1 coordinate 5,716, forward strand.
CTCATACATGTTACACTGCTCGATGAATGCAGAGCAACGGTATCAAATCGATACAAATACAATATTTGTTAACTGTTTGTAGGTATTTTAACAGACATAAACACTTAAATACATATAATAGGGTATAAAGTTTGTCCGGTTGGTTTGTTATTTTAGTCAAGTACCTAGTTGTTATGGACTGTTTCATATTGTTTGATTTCCTTTGGGTTCAAATTTTGTTTTGTACTGTAGTATATATATATATATATATATATATATATATATATATATATATATATATATATATATATATATATCAATTTGTACGTTACTCTTAATAAGTTTGTTGGACTTGATCTCCCAATATTTTATTTATTGTTTAACACGCTTATATTATTAGCTTCACTTGTAACTATGTATGTGTAAGAAAAACTTGGAATCTTTATTTGACCCACTTTCCGGTCTTCGATTAGGATGAAATTTTGCACACGCTCTGACTTTTGATGACAATACATGACAAGCTAAGAAACGTCATTACAAAACCAATATGGCGGCTTCACAGGCTATTGGAAATGGGTAAAAACCCATTATATGAGTATCAAATGAAAGGGTTTGCTCTCAGGAATACGACAAAAATAGTCACGTGACTTAAATCCAACATGGCGGACACTAAAGAGATCGAATTTGCTATTTGAAATGCACCCCCATTATATGGGTATTAAATGAAAGGGTTTGCTGAATTTGATACGACAAACATGATAGTTTTTTAAACTATTGTTATTATTAGTTTGTAGAATCTTCCATTGGAACCTTAAAAAAATTAACCTGACCGTGGGTTACCTGTGTTTTTTTTTGTTTTTTTTTTTACTTTTTTTGATTATTTCTGGAATCTTTCTTCGGAACCTAACAAAATCAAACTTAACCTAATCTATCCTAACCTTCGGTTACCTAAGGGTGTTTTTTTTTAAGATTTTGGATTATTTCTGGAATGTTCCTTCTGAACCTAACAAAATCAAACCTAACCTAATCTGACCTAACCTTCGGTTACCTAAATGGATTTTTTTGTTAGTTTTTGAAATCTTTCTGGAATCTTTCTTCGGAACCTAACAAAATCAAACCTAACCTAATCTAACCTAACCTTCGGTTACCTAAGGGTGTTTTTTTTTAAGATTTTGGATTATTTCTGGAATGTTCCTTCTGAACCTAACAAAATCAAACCTAACCTAATCTAACCTAACCTTCGGTTACCTAAGGGGTTTTTTTTTTAAGATTTTGGATTATTTCTGGAATGTTCCTTCTGAACCTAACAAAATCAAACCTAACCTAATCTGACCTAACCTTCGGTTACCTAAATGGATTTTTTTGTTAGTTTTTGAAATCTTTCTGGAATCTTTCTTCGGAACCTAACAAAATCAAACTTAACCTTATCTAACCTAACCTTCGGTTACCTAAGGGTGTTTTTTTTTAAGATTTTGGATTATTTCTGGAATGTTTCTTCTGAACCTAACAAAATCAAACCTAACCTAATCTAACCTAACCTTCGGTTACCTAAGGGTGTTTTTTTTTAAGATTTTGGATTATTTCTGGAATGTTTCTTCTGAACCTAACAAAATCAAACCTAACCTAATCTAACCTAACCTTCGGTTACCTAAGGGTGTTTTTTTTTAAGATTTTGGATTATTTCTGGAATGTTCCTTCTGAACCTAACAAAATCAAACCTAACCTAATCTAACCTAACCTTCGGTTACCTAAGGGTGTTTTTTTTTAAGATTTTGGATTATTTCTGGAATGTTCCTTCTGAACCTAACAAAATCAAACCTAACCTAATCCAACCTAACCTTCGGCTACCTAAGGGTGTTTTTTTTAAAGGTTTTGGATTATTTCTGGAATGTTCCTTCTGAACCTAACAAAATCAAACCTAACCTAATCTAACCTAACCGTGGGATACCTAAATGGATTTTTTTGTTAGTTTTTGAAATCTTTCTGGAATCTTTCTTCGGAACCTAACAAAATCAAACCTAACCTCATCTAACCTAACATAAGGTTTTTTTTTTTAGTTTTTGGTATCTCTCTAACCTAACATAACCTAACCTAACCTAACCATCGGTTTTTTTTCCCATTCCAAAAAATAACTTATTTTACACCCGCCGCGTCGCGCGCACGATATTGCGCGTTCAGAATTTTTCGACATTGGAGTCGGTCGCTTGTCCACTCGTGACAGAATTGAAACGAAGAGCGCAGCAACGCGTTTGTTAGTATCAATCCGTGGCGAGAGGGGCGTGCAAACACACTCCGCGGCGCTGTGGGCGCGCATTGCGCGTGCGCACGACAGCGAAGTGTCGTTCGGAGGAAAGGCAAAGAGCGGCGGGAAGGCGCGTGTGCGCGCGCGCGCAGATGCGCGCGCGCCCTTCCGTTTAACCGCCGTTCGTTGAGTACTCTAGCTGGCATCGTCGTCTCTCCGGGCGTGTCGCACAACTTGTTTTGGGGACTTGTAAAATATTTATATTTTAATAGTCTCTCGAAAGTAAAATGTGCGTGTGAGCGCGGTAGAGTCGCGGCGGCGCTGGCTTTGTTAAACTTTGTAGATCGACGGATCCGTTATTGTATATATGGATTTCGTAGAAACGGTCTCACTCAAGGCCTATATTGTGTTCCATGCGTATGTGTGTAACACTTTGGTCCGATGCAATTCTATCAGTGTTGTGTCTCTGAAAAGCGCCGATGGACGGTTATGCGTCCTCGTCAATTTTCAACAACACTGACGGAGGAGCGTCATACATATTTTTCTGGTCTGGTTCGGGATCTCTCTTGCTCCGGGCTGTTTGTCGCTAATGTGTACAAAACGTCAGTTGGAAGAGTTTTTTTTACATAAAAGTGAAAAGTGATCTGTGCGAACCTTCAGTGTGGGCGCCTCCTTCATTTGGAGCGCTAAGTGCCCTTGTTCGCGATCTGATCGGAGACGACACAGATCGCGTACAGCGTGCGACACACCGATATATTATGACCAATATAGTCACGCCTCGATATCCGACGGTAAAACGTCGAATCGGGCGCAAGACACAGAACAGAGTAGAGAGATGAACACGCGTCGCGTGTTTTTTTTTTCTACTTTTATCATGTGTAAGCTCCCTGGTTGATCCTGCCAGTAGTTATATGCTTGTCTCAAAGATTAAGCCATGCATGTCTCAGTGCAAGCCGTATTAAGGCGATACCGCGAATGGCTCAATATATCAGTTTTGGTTCCTTAGATCTTACTCAGTTACTTGGATAACTGTGGTAATTCTAGAGCTAATACATGCAATCAGAACTCTGACCAGTGATGGGATGAGTGCTTTTATTAGATCAAAACCAATCGACGGAGGGCCTCGCGTTCGAAGTCGTTAATTTTGATGAATCTGGATAACTTTTGCCGATCGCACGGTCCAGTACCGGCGACGCATCTTTCAAATGTCTGCCTTATCAACTTTCGATGGTAGTTTCTGCGACTACCATGGTTGTCACGGGTAACGGGGAATCAGGGTTCGATTCCGGAGAGGGAGCCTGAGAAACGGCTACCACATCCAAGGAAGGCAGCAGGCGCGCAAATTACCCACTCCCGGCACGGGGAGGTAGTGACGAAAAATAACGATACGGGACTCTTACGAGGCCTCGTAATCGGAATGAGTACACTTTAAATATTTTAACGAGGAACAATTGGAGGGCAAGTCTGGTGCCAGCAGCCGCGGTAATTCCAGCTCCAATAGCGTATACTAAAATTGTTGCGGTTAAAAAGCTCGTAGTTGCATTTGTGCGCCGCGCTGTCGGTGCACCGCATCCGCGGTGATACTGACACGTTTGCGGAGCATATCGTCGGTGAGCCGACGGTCAAACGTCGGTTCAATATCAAAATCCTATCGCGGTGCTCTTCATTGAGTGTCGAGATGGGCCGACAACTTTACTTTGAACAAATTAGAGTGCTCAAAGCGGGCTCAAAATGCTGCTTGAATATTTCGTGCATGGAATAATAGAATATGATCTCGGTTCTATTTTGTTGGTTTTCAGAACTCCGAGGTAATGATTAATAGGGATAACTGGGGGCATTCGTATTGCGACGTTAGAGGTGAAATTCTTGGATCGTCGCAAGACGAACATCAGCGAAAGCATTTGCCAAAGGTGTTTTCATCAATCAAGAACGAAAGTTAGAGGTTCGAAGGCGATTAGATACCGCCCTAGTTCTAACCGTAAATATGTCATCTAGCGATCCGCCGACGTTATTACAATGGCTCGGCGGGCAGCTTTCGGGAAACCAAAGATTTTGGACTCCGGG
>CAWUPE010000186.1:17500-25000 GCA_963924145.1 Pyrausta purpuralis
AATTACAAATAAAACCTATAATATTATTGTACATTATAGAGCAATGAAGTAGGTATAGTACCTTACTACTTACTACCACAACCTGATGTTTACTTTATACTCTCAGATTTTGTGTCTAGTAAAGAGCTATATGTAAATGACAGTGAAATACTAGCAAATAGTAACTTCATTATTTTGTTTTTTTTTCTGTGCAATTTATGAACGGAGCATACAAGCTGTGTTTGCGTCGATTTAGTTTAGCACCACACACACAAGTATCAAGGAAATGGATGAATTTACAATGACATGCCATTTAACTGATACCCATATAGTGGCTAGTTAGGGGATCAGCGCACAGTTAAAACTTTTAAAACAAAACGAATCTTCACACATCACACACGACATAACTTTTATGGAGCACTGAAAGGAACACTGCAATTTCAGTATAGTTTCTAATGCAAAACAAACCCATAAAACACTTTCATTCAATCAAAATACAAATGTTTACTTGAAATTTAACATTTCTAACACTAGCGGGAAGGTAGCGAAAAGCAAAACAAGAACTCCATAGAAGAAAAAAAAATGGCTGCCGCAAACTTTTCAAGGAATGTTTGCTGTACTTTGAAACCAAAACTTAAGCTCTCTTGACCTACTTACAATTTTAAAAGTATTATAAAATAAAATGACGGAATTTCCAGCATTCATAATAATATTAGTTTAAGATTTATTTTAGTTTATTAAATAGGTAAAAAGCGCAGGAAATAGCAACGACGCGCCTACTAGACTAGTATAATATACCTACTAGGGTGGACGAGTAACATCTGAAAGTTTGTCAATATAATAAATAACCAAGCTAAAATAAAATCATGATTTATCAATTTATAACCATGTTTCTATCTTAATTAAAAATAAATCTTAAGTATTGATAGTATGTATGTATGTATGTATGTATGCCTACTTTATGGGTATATGATGCGAATATCACCTGTCAGTCCTGTCACCTTTTGATTTGTATGAACAGGGCGTCATTTTCAATTTTTTCTGGTTTATATCTTCACTGACATTGTAGGTATGAGGCGCAATTGCAATAGTGTTTTTAATATTTTCGTTTATTAGTTGAGCGCGTTAATACTTAATGTATGAAAGTTGATAATAAAAATGCTTTAAATTTCTAGCTTAGTTTATAGATATATATTGTAATATTGATTTGGCATTATAATGACGAGGTAGGCACTTTTTTACTGCCTATATGGAATGCCACGCCCCTGCTAACTGACCCACCCACCTATTATGTGGTGGATATATGGCGCGTCCATATTAATAGACTATTACATAATATTTTTTTCATATCCCCTTATACGATGGCCACACGGGGAAGGGCTGGGAGGGTGGGGTACACGGTACACGGCACACGGCACACGGCACACGGCGGGCGAGGTGTGATTTAGTGGTTTTAAAGAAATTTGAATGTGCCTTTTTCTTTTTGAAAATTCCTTGGTTAGTGCAAAAATTTCCTCGGATTGAATAAACATAAATTAGGTACATAATGTATGTAGATAGGAGGTACTTATTAATGAAATGCAATGCGATGCAATGCAATGCAATGCAATACAATAATAATAATAATAAGTATATTGTAATAATTTTATCCGATAAAATTATTAATATTCAGGTTTTGGTTATCCGTCTCTCATACATGTTACACTGCTCGATGAATGCAGAGCAACGGTATCAAATCGATACAAATACAATATTTGTTAACTGTTTGTAGGTATTTTAACAGACATAAACACTTAAATACATATAATAGGGTATAAAGTTTGTCCGGTTGGTTTGTTATTTTAGTCAAGTACCTAGTTGTTATGGACTGTTTCATATTGTTTGATTTCCTTTGGGTTCAAATTTTGTTTTGTACTGTAGTATATATATATATATATATATATATATATATATATATATATATATATATATATATATATATATATATTCAATTTGTACGTTACTCTTAATAAGTTTGTTGGACTTGATCTCCCAATATTTTATTTATTGTTTAACACGCTTATATTATTAGCTTCACTTGTAACTATGTATGTGTAAGAAAAACTTGGAATCTTTATTTGACCCACTTTCCGGTCTTCGATTAGGATGAAATTTTGCACACGCTCTGACTTTTGATGACAATACATGACAAGCTAAGAAACGTCATTACAAAACCAATATGGCGGCTTCACAGGCTATTGGAAATGGGTAAAAACCCATTATATGAGTATCAAATGAAAGGGTTTGCTCTCAGGAATACGACAAAAATAGTCACGTGACTTAAATCCAACATGGCGGACACTAAAGAGATCGAATTTGCTATTTGAAATGCACCCCCATTATATGGGTATTAAATGAAAGGGTTTGCTGAATTTGATACGACAAACATGATAGTTTTTTAAACTATTGTTATTATTAGTTTGTAGAATCTTCCATTGGAACCTTAAAAAAATTAACCTGACCGTGGGTTACCTGTGTTTTTTTTTGTTTTTTTTTTTACTTTTTTTGATTATTTCTGGAATCTTTCTTCGGAACCTAACAAAATCAAACTTAACCTAATCTATCCTAACCTTCGGTTACCTAAGGGTGTTTTTTTTTAAGATTTTGGATTATTTCTGGAATGTTCCTTCTGAACCTAACAAAATCAAACCTAACCTAATCTGACCTAACCTTCGGTTACCTAAATGGATTTTTTTGTTAGTTTTTGAAATCTTTCTGGAATCTTTCTTCGGAACCTAACAAAATCAAACCTAACCTAATCTAACCTAACCTTCGGTTACCTAAGGGTGTTTTTTTTTAAGATTTTGGATTATTTCTGGAATGTTCCTTCTGAACCTAACAAAATCAAACCTAACCTAATCTAACCTAACCTTCGGTTACCTAAGGGGTTTTTTTTTTAAGATTTTGGATTATTTCTGGAATGTTCCTTCTGAACCTAACAAAATCAAACCTAACCTAATCTGACCTAACCTTCGGTTACCTAAATGGATTTTTTTGTTAGTTTTTGAAATCTTTCTGGAATCTTTCTTCGGAACCTAACAAAATCAAACTTAACCTTATCTAACCTAACCTTCGGTTACCTAAGGGTGTTTTTTTTTAAGATTTTGGATTATTTCTGGAATGTTTCTTCTGAACCTAACAAAATCAAACCTAACCTAATCTAACCTAACCTTCGGTTACCTAAGGGTGTTTTTTTTTAAGATTTTGGATTATTTCTGGAATGTTTCTTCTGAACCTAACAAAATCAAACCTAACCTAATCTAACCTAACCTTCGGTTACCTAAGGGTGTTTTTTTTTAAGATTTTGGATTATTTCTGGAATGTTCCTTCTGAACCTAACAAAATCAAACCTAACCTAATCTAACCTAACCTTCGGTTACCTAAGGGTGTTTTTTTTTAAGATTTTGGATTATTTCTGGAATGTTCCTTCTGAACCTAACAAAATCAAACCTAACCTAATCCAACCTAACCTTCGGCTACCTAAGGGTGTTTTTTTTAAAGGTTTTGGATTATTTCTGGAATGTTCCTTCTGAACCTAACAAAATCAAACCTAACCTAATCTAACCTAACCGTGGGATACCTAAATGGATTTTTTTGTTAGTTTTTGAAATCTTTCTGGAATCTTTCTTCGGAACCTAACAAAATCAAACCTAACCTCATCTAACCTAACATAAGGTTTTTTTTTTTAGTTTTTGGTATCTCTCTAACCTAACATAACCTAACCTAACCTAACCATCGGTTTTTTTTCCCATTCCAAAAAATAACTTATTTTACACCCGCCGCGTCGCGCGCACGATATTGCGCGTTCAGAATTTTTCGACATTGGAGTCGGTCGCTTGTCCACTCGTGACAGAATTGAAACGAAGAGCGCAGCAACGCGTTTGTTAGTATCAATCCGTGGCGAGAGGGGCGTGCAAACACACTCCGCGGCGCTGTGGGCGCGCATTGCGCGTGCGCACGACAGCGAAGTGTCGTTCGGAGGAAAGGCAAAGAGCGGCGGGAAGGCGCGTGTGCGCGCGCGCGCAGATGCGCGCGCGCCCTTCCGTTTAACCGCCGTTCGTTGAGTACTCTAGCTGGCATCGTCGTCTCTCCGGGCGTGTCGCACAACTTGTTTTGGGGACTTGTAAAATATTTATATTTTAATAGTCTCTCGAAAGTAAAATGTGCGTGTGAGCGCGGTAGAGTCGCGGCGGCGCTGGCTTTGTTAAACTTTGTAGATCGACGGATCCGTTATTGTATATATGGATTTCGTAGAAACGGTCTCACTCAAGGCCTATATTGTGTTCCATGCGTATGTGTGTAACACTTTGGTCCGATGCAATTCTATCAGTGTTGTGTCTCTGAAAAGCGCCGATGGACGGTTATGCGTCCTCGTCAATTTTCAACAACACTGACGGAGGAGCGTCATACATATTTTTCTGGTCTGGTTCGGGATCTCTCTTGCTCCGGGCTGTTTGTCGCTAATGTGTACAAAACGTCAGTTGGAAGAGTTTTTTTTACATAAAAGTGAAAAGTGATCTGTGCGAACCTTCAGTGTGGGCGCCTCCTTCATTTGGAGCGCTAAGTGCCCTTGTTCGCGATCTGATCGGAGACGACACAGATCGCGTACAGCGTGCGACACACCGATATATTATGACCAATATAGTCACGCCTCGATATCCGACGGTAAAACGTCGAATCGGGCGCAAGACACAGAACAGAGTAGAGAGATGAACACGCGTCGCGTGTTTTTTTTTTCTACTTTTATCATGTGTAAGCTCCCTGGTTGATCCTGCCAGTAGTTATATGCTTGTCTCAAAGATTAAGCCATGCATGTCTCAGTGCAAGCCGTATTAAGGCGATACCGCGAATGGCTCAATATATCAGTTTTGGTTCCTTAGATCTTACTCAGTTACTTGGATAACTGTGGTAATTCTAGAGCTAATACATGCAATCAGAACTCTGACCAGTGATGGGATGAGTGCTTTTATTAGATCAAAACCAATCGACGGAGGGCCTCGCGTTCGAAGTCGTTAATTTTGATGAATCTGGATAACTTTTGCCGATCGCACGGTCCAGTACCGGCGACGCATCTTTCAAATGTCTGCCTTATCAACTTTCGATGGTAGTTTCTGCGACTACCATGGTTGTCACGGGTAACGGGGAATCAGGGTTCGATTCCGGAGAGGGAGCCTGAGAAACGGCTACCACATCCAAGGAAGGCAGCAGGCGCGCAAATTACCCACTCCCGGCACGGGGAGGTAGTGACGAAAAATAACGATACGGGACTCTTACGAGGCCTCGTAATCGGAATGAGTACACTTTAAATATTTTAACGAGGAACAATTGGAGGGCAAGTCTGGTGCCAGCAGCCGCGGTAATTCCAGCTCCAATAGCGTATACTAAAATTGTTGCGGTTAAAAAGCTCGTAGTTGCATTTGTGCGCCGCGCTGTCGGTGCACCGCATCCGCGGTGATACTGACACGTTTGCGGAGCATATCGTCGGTGAGCCGACGGTCAAACGTCGGTTCAATATCAAAATCCTATCGCGGTGCTCTTCATTGAGTGTCGAGATGGGCCGACAACTTTACTTTGAACAAATTAGAGTGCTCAAAGCGGGCTCAAAATGCTGCTTGAATATTTCGTGCATGGAATAATAGATTATGATCTCGGTTCTATTTTGTTGGTTTTCAGAACTCCGAGGTAATGATTAATAGGGATAACTGGGGGCATTCGTATTGCGACGTTAGAGGTGAAATTCTTGGATCGTCGCAAGACGAACATCAGCGAAAGCATTTGCCAAAGGTGTTTTCATCAATCAAGAACGAAAGTTAGAGGTTCGAAGGCGATTAGATACCGCCCTAGTTCTAACCGTAAATATGTCATCTAGCGATCCGCCGACGTTATTACAATGGCTCGGCGGGCAGCTTTCGGGAAACCAAAGATTTTGGACTCCGGGGGGAGTATGGTTGCAAAGCTGAAACTTAAAGGAATTGACGGAAGGGCACCACCAGGAGTGGAGCCTGCGGCTTAATTTGACTCAACACGGGAAATCTCACCAGGCCCGGACACCGGAAGGATTGACAGATTAACAGCTCTTTCTTGATTCGGTGGGTGGTGGTGCATGGCCGTTCTTAGTTGGTGGAGCGATTTGTCTGGTTAATTCCGGTAACGAACGAGACTCTAGCCTGCTAAATAGGCGTCGCCATTTAGGTGCGCGTGGCTCTGTCACGCAACTCACTGGCGACGTATTAAAATTCTTCTTAGAGGGACCGGCGGCTTCGAGCCGCACGAGATTGAGCAATAACAGGTCTGTGATGCCCTTAGATGTCCTGGGCCGCACGCGCGCTACACTGAAGGAATCAGCATGTTCTCCCAGGCCTAGAGGCCCGGGCAACCCGTTGAAACTCCTTCGTGCTGGGGATTGGGGTTTGCAATTATCCCCCATAAACGAGGAATTCCTAGTAAGCGCGAGTCATAAGCTCGCGTTGATTACGTCCCTGCCCTTTGTACACACCGCCCGTCGCTACTACCGATTGAATGATTTAGTGAGGTCTTCGGACCGACACGCGGTGGCTTCACGGCCGTCGGCGTTGTTGGGAAGTTGACCGAACTTGATCATTTAGAGGAAGTAAAAGTCGTAACAAGGTTTCCGTAGGGGAACCTGCGGAAGGATCATTAACGTGTTTACAACGTACACGTTACACGCGTACAGTTGTATACATAAAATGTTCATCCAGACACAAAAATATACACCCTCTCGATAGAGAGGGCGTCGTCGTACCGTCATATCGACTCGGATAGATCGAAATCCGCGATCTTAGTCGTAGACGGTATGTTCGAAAAAAAAAAAACAATGCGGTTGGATTTGACGATTGTGTGCGCGCATGCGTGCGATCGTCTTTATTCAGTTACAAAAACAAATTTTATATTATTATTTTTTATACGTTGTTTACACCAAAAATAAACCACTAAACCATTACCCTGGACGGTGGATCACTTGGCTCGCGGGTCGATGAAGAACGCAGTTAACTGCGCGTCATAGTGTGAACTGCAGGACACATTTGAACATCGACATTTCGAACGCACATTGCGGTCCGTGGAGACACATCCAGGACCACTCCTGTCTGAGGGCCGGCTGCATAAATACAATAACCACACTGCGCGTGTTTTTGTGTATGTGTCATACATATACACACACACCACGTGCATATGACGGTTCTTAACGCGTGTGTCATCTTGTATGCGTATGCGTTAGGTCCGTTCAAATATATATTTTTGAAAACAATTGTCGTTCGCTCGTTTTATTCGTAATCCTTGGGCGCGACTCTTCGATATACCAATTGTAAGAGAGCGCTCCTCGGTGTTTTGCGTATAAAAATACACGACGATCGATGCGTTTGTTTTCGTGAAACCTGTAGGCGGACTCGACGTCCGAAGAGGCGCGCATCGACGCCGTCGTCATCGTGTGTGTGTTCAACACTCGCGATCGTCGGCGTCGTC
>CAWUPE010000186.1:30000-42500 GCA_963924145.1 Pyrausta purpuralis
CAGGTGCTGCGCGACATGTAAGAAGTTCAAGCGCCCGGAAGCAGCTACCCACTTTACAGCGGCTAAAGACTGCCCGGCTAGGCTGTACGCCGAGCAGCTCGCGAGCGGGGCGACCCAGTGGCGGTAGAAGAGGAGGGCAGCCACGTGAAAATTGGCCAGCTAAACTTACAGGGCTCCGAGGCAGCAACGACGGAGCTAGACGTCCTGGCCAGTCGGTTGGGGCTAGACGTCGCGTTGGTGCAGGAGCAATACCCACGCGATGGTATCCTGCAGACCGGAGAGCAACCGAAGGCCGGAATCAGAATTTATAGCAGTAAAGTATCCGTCGCCTACATCGCCGAACTCGGGACAGAGCACTGCGCGGTCGCTCACATCTGCCTGGGTGGTCTCCGGCTGTACGTGGTATCACTGTACTGTCAGTACAGCCACGACATCGCTAGGCACCTTGAACATCTCGGCGCAGTGTTGGATCGCCTTCAAGGGAATGCAGTCCTCATAGCAATCGACAGTAACGCCCACTCACCGATGTGGTACTGCTCTGACAAGCAGTGCACTGGCAGGGGCCCCGACACCGCGTACCGGCGCACGCAAATGGAGGACTTCATCCATGGGCGTGGGCTGGTACTACACAACAGGGACGACCAACCGCCGACTTTCCGCGGACCGAACGGCGAATCCAACATCGACCTCACACTGGCCACCAAGGCAGTGAAGGTCTGGGACTGGCAGGTTCGCGATGGGGCCAGCCTTAGCGACCATCAATTAATCACATTCGCCGTCGGTCCCAGGGACCCAGTTGAGAGCGCCGAGCGGGAAGAGGACACCACGCGGTTGGCCTTCAGGGATAGAGGGGTACAGTGGGAGGCCTTTGAGGAAACCATCCACTGGCGAGTGGGTGGAATCCGATGGAACCGACCAGCGGATGCAGTGTGCCAGCAGCTCACCGAAATTCTACAGACGACTGCCACCGACTGCCTGGGAAGGAAGAAAGAGACGAAGCCCAAAGGGTACGAGTGGTGGAATGCAGAACTAGACAGGGCTAGGCGCAGTGTGTACGTGGCACGCAGAAACTGGCAGAAGGCTAGGGCGAAGAAAGGTGCGGCTGAGGTGGAAGCGCTCCACGACACACTGCGCAATAGAAGACAGGCCTACAAACAGGCCATGAGGACAGCAGAGCTGGATTTTTACAGATCACTGGCGGAGTCCGGGAACGCTGACCCATGGGGGATGGCGTATAGGCTGGCGACTGGCCGTGCGCGCCCAGCGGCGCAAAACATCATCCACGGGCTGCAAATTGGAGGCAGCACTACTGAAACCGTAGAGGACGCCATGAAGGCCACAGTAATGGCACTGTGTCCTGACGACGACCCGGAGAGGGACACGGATTACCATCGCCAGGTGCGCGTCTTGGCGGCGTGCGCCCCATCGGGCCATGACTCGGAACTGCCAACAGAGGAGGCACTGGGAAGGGTGGTGAGAAACTTGCCAAACACAGCGCCAGGATTGGACGGGTTAACGCCCAGGATCATACAACACGCTTATGCTGCTGCAAGTAAAGAGATGACTAGGATGTTCTCAACCTGCATCAGAGAGGGGCATTTCCCGAAGATTTGGAAGACCGGAAGACTGGTTGTTCTGCCAAAGGGAAACGGTAAACCACTAACGGACCCGCGCGCGTATAGACCGGTAACGTTGCTGCCCATCCTGGGAAAGATACTGGAACGCCTGATCCTTGTCTGCGCTCCTTGTCTACATAGACCCATATCGCCTGCTCAACATGGCTTCAGGAGTGGAAAGTCGACGGTCACAGCGATTAACGCAGTAACGGACCGAGTTGCGAGTACCACTGAGACATACGTGCAGGCGATACTATTAGACATCTCTGGGGCTTTCGACAACGCCTGGTGGCCCATGATACTGCTCAAGGCAAAACAGTGTGGGTGCCCGCCGAACATATACCGTATGCTCGTAGGGTACTTCACTGATCGCCGGGTTGGGCTATTCGTGGGGGGCAGGGTTGTCTGGAAGAACTCCACGATGGGATGTCCGCAAGGGTCTGTGTTAGGGCCTACCCTGTGGAATCTTCTGCTCGACGACATCCTCAGGTTGCCGGTACCACACGGTGTGAGTACGGTGGCGTACGCCGACGACATTACTATCGTCATAGAGGCCTCGTCCCGTGCACGGATAGAGACAGTAGCCTCGCAGGTACTCCAGGGGGTAACGGAGTGGGGACGTAGGAACCGCCTCAGTTTCTCCGCGCCGAAGTCACAGACAATCACACTGAAGGGTAAGTTTAAGCGCCCCCCGACTGTGCGAATGGACGGCGCAACGATCCCCAATGTGACAGAGGCTAAAGTACTGGGCGTGATCATCGACGGCGCAGGATCCTTTCTGCAGCATGCGGGCTACATTGGCCAAAAAGCCGCGAATGGCTTCGGGAAGATGTCGAGAGTCTCGGCGTCAACCTGGGGCATTCGGTACCGGGCGTTGAGGGTCCTGTATACAGGTACCTTCGTCGCCTGCGTCACATACGCAGCTGCAGTTTGGTGGCGGCGAACGTCGGTGTTTGTCGTGCGGCGGGCGCTCTTGCGCACGCAGAGACCGGCTCTGACATTGCTCACCAAGGCATACAGAACCGTGAGCACAGCGGCTTTACCAGTGCTGGCAGCGGTGTTACCGGCCGACTTGGAGGTTGTACGGGCGGGACGGGTCGGACAGGAGTGCCCGGAGGGCGCCACAGGCAGGGAGCGTAGGAACTTGCGGAATAAGATCACGGAGGAGGTGATTTCCCAATGGCAGGACCGATGGTCTTCCAGTGAGCAGGGACGGGAGTTGTTCGCCTTCTTCCCGGAGGTGGCGGAGAGGATCAGGGCGCGCTGGGTGGAACCTGATCACCAGATATCGCAGATCCTGACCGGGCACGGGAAGTTCGCGAAGAGGCTGAATTCCCTGGGACTCATGGACTCGGCGGAGTGTTTGTGCGGTGCGGCAGAGGAGACGCGGGACCACATTTTGTGGGAGTGCGAGCTATACAGTGAACAGCGCAGCGAGATGCTGGACGGCTGGAGCAGAACGACGAGCGGCCCCGTCTACCACACCAACTTGGTAGACACGGCGGAGGGATTCCGGAGACTGCGAAGATTCGCGCACAGCTGGTTCCGGACCAGGACAGCAAGATGTAACCAGCGTTGACGAGCGTGAGCTGTAATTGTGTACGTCACGCCCCAGAAAGGGGAGAGGTGACAGAGGGACATGGCTAAGAAATAACTTGTAGGGAGCCCGAAGCAAGCGCCGATCGGTGAAGCAGCCTGACTTTAAGGTACGCACGAGAAAGTCCGGTCGGCGTCTCCCAAGATTCGGGTCGTATGCCAAGACGGCAGGTAGACCCATGGGCGGAGGTGGGATTGTCCCTATCTACTATCTAGCGAAACCACAGCCAAGGGAACGGGCTTGGGAGAATCAGCGGGGAAAGAAGACCCTGTTGAGCTTGACTCTAGTCTGGCATTGTAAGGAGACATGAGAGGTGTAGCATAAGTGGGAGATCGTTTCGGCGGTCGTCGCTGAAAAACCACTACTTTCATTGTTTCATTACTTACTCGGTTGGGCGGAAGCGGTGCGCGGTCGATTCGTTCGGCGGGCGCACGGTGTTTCGTTCCAAGCGTGCAGAGTGGTGGCGTGGCGGCAACGCTCGTCACCGTTAAACTCCCGCGTGATCCGGTTCGAGGACACTGCCAGGCGGGGAGTTTGACTGGGGCGGTACATCTGTCAAAGAATAACGCAGGTGTCCTAAGGCCAGCTCAGCGAGGACAGAAACCTCGCGTGGAGCAAAAGGGCAAAAGCTGGCTTGATCCAGATGTTCAGTACGCATAGGGACTGCGAAAGCACGGCCTATCGATCCTTTAGTATAAAGAGTTTTTAGCAAGAGGTGCCAGAAAAGTTACCACAGGGATAACTGGCTTGTGGCAGCCAAGCGTTCATAGCGACGTTGCTTTTTGATCCTTCGATGTCGGCTCTTCCTATCATTGCGAAGCAAAGTTCGCCAAGCGTTGGATTGTTCACCCATCAAAAGGGAACGTGAGCTGGGTTTAGACCGTCGTGAGACAGGTTAGTTTTACCCTACTGATGGCTTGTCGTTGCGATAGTAATACTGCTCAGTACGAGAGGAACCGCAGTTTCGGACATTTGGTTCATGCACTCGGCCGAGCGGCCGGTGGTGCGAAGCTACCATCCGCGGGATTATGCCTGAACGCCTCTAAGGCCGAAGCCAGCCTAGCCGAATCCGGCAAGGATATGCTCACTGTGGAGCCCCGAGAGTCGGGAGGCTCTAAACAATGTGACTTTACTAGTCGCGCTTTACATCGTAAGGTGCGACGTCGAAGCCCATTTGAATCGCAGAGATCGGTGCGGTCGGTTTAACACGTGCACCACGGCTCTGAAGGTTCGAATTTACCTCAGTTCGATGTCGGGGCTCGGAATAGTCTGTAGACGACTTACGTTCCTGGCGGGGTGTTGTGCTCGGTAGAGCAGCGTCGTGCTGCGATCTGTTGAGACTCAGCCCTACGCCAGGTGATTCGTCCGAGGACGATCGTTTTTAAAGTTTTTAAATAACATCGCAGTGGAAGGCTTGTATTCAATATCGTCTAAACAATTTCTTTTTGTTTTTTCAAACACATCGCGATGGAAGGTTTGTATTAAATTTTGTAAATGTCATATCGATGGAAAGTTTGTTTTTAATCTATGGAATGATCGTTATATTGTTTGAAACGCATCGCGGGGGAATATTTACTTTTGCCTTAACAACTCTCCGGTACACTTTTTTTTTTTTGCAGTTACATGTAATAGCAGCGAAAACTAGTTTTATTGAATAATAATCACAATGTGTTTTTACTTATTAAATTTTATTTTAATAAAATAAATAAAAAAAAAACAACTTCAATAACTTTCGCGACCGTGTAGGTATTAATAAATTACCTCCGTACATAAATAATATTATTACATTACTATAACATTATATTATTTTGTATGAATCAATGTTAAGAACAACTTTCATGTGGTTTGTTTCGTTCGTACTTTAAATTTCCCTTATAAACAACCTTAGCTCGCTCATATCACAAACTGTTACACTCAACATAAATAAAAAGCTTATAAATATTTAACGCCAATATTCTTTTTGACTCCAAATGTTTAAATTTCGTTTTAGTTTACCTATCCTATCTGCCGTGTTTGCTCTTCTTATTAGCTAACGAAATAATTTTAATGTTCAGTAAGTAAATGTAAACAACATAATAAATAGCATATGGTTCTTCGGCATTCTTATTTTTTTTACATAAATAAATATTACATAATTATTAAACAAATACTAACATTTACGCAATTTCTTTGTTCGCAGGTAATTAACAAGAAAATTAATAATAATAATAATCACATCCTCCGACTACCCCTGCCTGACCTGAGTGTGTGAGTTAGTGAATTAGTTAGTTAGTAAGTAAGTAATTAATTAAATTAGTAGGTAATTTCCTACATTAAACGTAGATAAACATGTAATGAATATTCTCTCCGTAATCATAACAAACTAACAATACCAACTTGCCGGCTTCAAATAAGTTCATTGAGAACATTTCAACATGTCCATAAAATAAGAGTATACAATAAATTATCCGATTATTTTAACTCAAGAAAGTAACAATAACACTTTTCTATAAACATTGAAACGATCACTTATTTCCAAGTCCTATTATAGCATCAATGATGAATACATAGATTATGTTTTTTTTTTTTTTTTCATTTTTGTTTTCCTAATTCATATTGTATAGTAAAGCTTTATCTCTCTATGTAGCACTTGTTTTGCAGCGCCCAAATAGTGTCCATAATGATCCGTTTGCACATTGCCTTAATTACAAATAAAACCTATAATATTATTGTACATTATAGAGCAATGAAGTAGGTATAGTACCTTACTACTTACTACCACAACCTGATGTTTACTTTATACTCTCAGATTTTGTGTCTAGTAAAGAGCTATATGTAAATGACAGTGAAATACTAGCAAATAGTAACTTCATTATTTTGTTTTTTTTTCTGTGCAATTTATGAACGGAGCATACAAGCTGTGTTTGCGTCGATTTAGTTTAGCACCACACACACAAGTATCAAGGAAATGGATGAATTTACAATGACATGCCATTTAACTGATACCCATATAGTGGCTAGTTAGGGGATCAGCGCACAGTTAAAACTTTTAAAACAAAACGAATCTTCACACATCACACACGACATAACTTTTATGGAGCACTGAAAGGAACACTGCAATTTCAGTATAGTTTCTAATGCAAAACAAACCCATAAAACACTTTCATTCAATCAAAATACAAATGTTTACTTGAAATTTAACATTTCTAACACTAGCGGGAAGGTAGCGAAAAGCAAAACAAGAACTCCATAGAAGAAAAAAAAATGGCTGCCGCAAACTTTTCAAGGAATGTTTGCTGTACTTTGAAACCAAAACTTAAGCTCTCTTGACCTACTTACAATTTTAAAAGTATTATAAAATAAAATGACGGAATTTCCAGCATTCATAATAATATTAGTTTAAGATTTATTTTAGTTTATTAAATAGGTAAAAAGCGCAGGAAATAGCAACGACGCGCCTACTAGACTAGTATAATATACCTACTAGGGTGGACGAGTAACATCTGAAAGTTTGTCAATATAATAAATAACCAAGCTAAAATAAAATCATGATTTATCAATTTATAACCATGTTTCTATCTTAATTAAAAATAAATCTTAAGTATTGATAGTATGTATGTATGTATGTATGTATGCCTACTTTATGGGTATATGATGCGAATATCACCTGTCAGTCCTGTCACCTTTTGATTTGTATGAACAGGGCGTCATTTTCAATTTTTTCTGGTTTATATCTTCACTGACATTGTAGGTATGAGGCGCAATTGCAATAGTGTTTTTAATATTTTCGTTTATTAGTTGAGCGCGTTAATACTTAATGTATGAAAGTTGATAATAAAAATGCTTTAAATTTCTAGCTTAGTTTATAGATATATATTGTAATATTGATTTGGCATTATAATGACGAGGTAGGCACTTTTTTACTGCCTATATGGAATGCCACGCCCCTGCTAACTGACCCACCCACCTATTATGTGGTGGATATATGGCGCGTCCATATTAATAGACTATTACATAATATTTTTTTCATATCCCCTTATACGATGGCCACACGGGGAAGGGCTGGGAGGGTGGGGTACACGGTACACGGCACACGGCACACGGCGGGCGAGGTGTGATTTAGTGGTTTTAAAGAAATTTGAATGTGCCTTTTTCTTTTTGAAAATTCCTTGGTTAGTGCAAAAATTTCCTCGGATTGAATAAACATAAATTAGGTACATAATGTATGTAGATAGGAGGTACTTATTAATGAAATGCAATGCGATGCAATGCAATGCAATGCAATACAATAATAATAATAATAAGTATATTGTAATAATTTTATCCGATAAAATTATTAATATTCAGGTTTTGGTTATCCGTCTCTCATACATGTTACACTGCTCGATGAATGCAGAGCAACGGTATCAAATCGATACAAATACAATATTTGTTAACTGTTTGTAGGTATTTTAACAGACATAAACACTTAAATACATATAATAGGGTATAAAGTTTGTCCGGTTGGTTTGTTATTTTAGTCAAGTACCTAGTTGTTATGGACTGTTTCATATTGTTTGATTTCCTTTGGGTTCAAATTTTGTTTTGTACTGTAGTATATATATATATATATATATATATATATATATATATATATATATATATATATATATATATATATATATTCAATTTGTACGTTACTCTTAATAAGTTTGTTGGACTTGATCTCCCAATATTTTATTTATTGTTTAACACGCTTATATTATTAGCTTCACTTGTAACTATGTATGTGTAAGAAAAACTTGGAATCTTTATTTGACCCACTTTCCGGTCTTCGATTAGGATGAAATTTTGCACACGCTCTGACTTTTGATGACAATACATGACAAGCTAAGAAACGTCATTACAAAACCAATATGGCGGCTTCACAGGCTATTGGAAATGGGTAAAAACCCATTATATGAGTATCAAATGAAAGGGTTTGCTCTCAGGAATACGACAAAAATAGTCACGTGACTTAAATCCAACATGGCGGACACTAAAGAGATCGAATTTGCTATTTGAAATGCACCCCCATTATATGGGTATTAAATGAAAGGGTTTGCTGAATTTGATACGACAAACATGATAGTTTTTTAAACTATTGTTATTATTAGTTTGTAGAATCTTCCATTGGAACCTTAAAAAAATTAACCTGACCGTGGGTTACCTGTGTTTTTTTTTGTTTTTTTTTTTACTTTTTTTGATTATTTCTGGAATCTTTCTTCGGAACCTAACAAAATCAAACTTAACCTAATCTATCCTAACCTTCGGTTACCTAAGGGTGTTTTTTTTTAAGATTTTGGATTATTTCTGGAATGTTCCTTCTGAACCTAACAAAATCAAACCTAACCTAATCTGACCTAACCTTCGGTTACCTAAATGGATTTTTTTGTTAGTTTTTGAAATCTTTCTGGAATCTTTCTTCGGAACCTAACAAAATCAAACCTAACCTAATCTAACCTAACCTTCGGTTACCTAAGGGTGTTTTTTTTTAAGATTTTGGATTATTTCTGGAATGTTCCTTCTGAACCTAACAAAATCAAACCTAACCTAATCTAACCTAACCTTCGGTTACCTAAGGGGTTTTTTTTTTAAGATTTTGGATTATTTCTGGAATGTTCCTTCTGAACCTAACAAAATCAAACCTAACCTAATCTGACCTAACCTTCGGTTACCTAAATGGATTTTTTTGTTAGTTTTTGAAATCTTTCTGGAATCTTTCTTCGGAACCTAACAAAATCAAACTTAACCTTATCTAACCTAACCTTCGGTTACCTAAGGGTGTTTTTTTTTAAGATTTTGGATTATTTCTGGAATGTTTCTTCTGAACCTAACAAAATCAAACCTAACCTAATCTAACCTAACCTTCGGTTACCTAAGGGTGTTTTTTTTTAAGATTTTGGATTATTTCTGGAATGTTTCTTCTGAACCTAACAAAATCAAACCTAACCTAATCTAACCTAACCTTCGGTTACCTAAGGGTGTTTTTTTTTAAGATTTTGGATTATTTCTGGAATGTTCCTTCTGAACCTAACAAAATCAAACCTAACCTAATCTAACCTAACCTTCGGTTACCTAAGGGTGTTTTTTTTTAAGATTTTGGATTATTTCTGGAATGTTCCTTCTGAACCTAACAAAATCAAACCTAACCTAATCCAACCTAACCTTCGGCTACCTAAGGGTGTTTTTTTTAAAGGTTTTGGATTATTTCTGGAATGTTCCTTCTGAACCTAACAAAATCAAACCTAACCTAATCTAACCTAACCGTGGGATACCTAAATGGATTTTTTTTGTTAGTTTTTGAAATCTTTCTGGAATCTTTCTTCGGAACCTAACAAAATCAAACCTAACCTCATCTAACCTAACATAAGGTTTTTTTTTTTAGTTTTTGGTATCTCTCTAACCTAACATAACCTAACCTAACCTAACCATCGGTTTTTTTTCCCATTCCAAAAAATAACTTATTTTACACCCGCCGCGTCGCGCGCACGATATTGCGCGTTCAGAATTTTTCGACATTGGAGTCGGTCGCTTGTCCACTCGTGACAGAATTGAAACGAAGAGCGCAGCAACGCGTTTGTTAGTATCAATCCGTGGCGAGAGGGGCGTGCAAACACACTCCGCGGCGCTGTGGGCGCGCATTGCGCGTGCGCACGACAGCGAAGTGTCGTTCGGAGGAAAGGCAAAGAGCGGCGGGAAGGCGCGTGTGCGCGCGCGCGCAGATGCGCGCGCGCCCTTCCGTTTAACCGCCGTTCGTTGAGTACTCTAGCTGGCATCGTCGTCTCTCCGGGCGTGTCGCACAACTTGTTTTGGGGACTTGTAAAATATTTATATTTTAATAGTCTCTCGAAAGTAAAATGTGCGTGTGAGCGCGGTAGAGTCGCGGCGGCGCTGGCTTTGTTAAACTTTGTAGATCGACGGATCCGTTATTGTATATATGGATTTCGTAGAAACGGTCTCACTCAAGGCCTATATTGTGTTCCATGCGTATGTGTGTAACACTTTGGTCCGATGCAATTCTATCAGTGTTGTGTCTCTGAAAAGCGCCGATGGACGGTTATGCGTCCTCGTCAATTTTCAACAACACTGACGGAGGAGCGTCATACATATTTTTCTGGTCTGGTTCGGGATCTCTCTTGCTCCGGGCTGTTTGTCGCTAATGTGTACAAAACGTCAGTTGGAAGAGTTTTTTTTACATAAAAGTGAAAAGTGATCTGTGCGAACCTTCAGTGTGGGCGCCTCCTTCATTTGGAGCGCTAAGTGCCCTTGTTCGCGATCTGATCGGAGACGACACAGATCGCGTACAGCGTGCGACACACCGATATATTATGACCAATATAGTCACGCCTCGATATCCGACGGTAAAACGTCGAATCGGGCGCAAGACACAGAACAGAGTAGAGAGATGAACACGCGTCGCGTGTTTTTTTTTTCTACTTTTATCATGTGTAAGCTCCCTGGTTGATCCTGCCAGTAGTTATATGCTTGTCTCAAAGATTAAGCCATGCATGTCTCAGTGCAAGCCGTATTAAGGCGATACCGCGAATGGCTCAATATATCAGTTTTGGTTCCTTAGATCTTACTCAGTTACTTGGATAACTGTGGTAATTCTAGAGCTAATACATGCAATCAGAACTCTGACCAGTGATGGGATGAGTGCTTTTATTAGATCAAAACCAATCGACGGAGGGCCTCGCGTTCGAAGTCGTTAATTTTGATGAATCTGGATAACTTTTGCCGATCGCACGGTCCAGTACCGGCGACGCATCTTTCAAATGTCTGCCTTATCAACTTTCGATGGTAGTTTCTGCGACTACCATGGTTGTCACGGGTAACGGGGAATCAGGGTTCGATTCCGGAGAGGGAGCCTGAGAAACGGCTACCACATCCAAGGAAGGCAGCAGGCGCGCAAATTACCCACTCCCGGCACGGGGAGGTAGTGACGAAAAATAACGATACGGGACTCTTACGAGGCCTCGTAATCGGAATGAGTACACTTTAAATATTTTAACGAGGAACAATTGGAGGGCAAGTCTGGTGCCAGCAGCCGCGGTAATTCCAGCTCCAATAGCGTATACTAAAATTGTTGCGGTTAAAAAGCTCGTAGTTGCATTTGTGCGCCGCGCTGTCGGTGCACCGCATCCGCGGTGATACTGACACGTTTGCGGAGCATATCGTCGGTGAGCCGACGGTCAAACGTCGGTTCAATATCAAAATCCTATCGCGGTGCTCTTCATTGAGTGTCGAGATGGGCCGACAACTTTACTTTGAACAAATTAGAGTGCTCAAAGCGGGCTCAAAATGCTGCTTGAATATTTCGTGCATGGAATAATAGAATATGATCTCGGTTCTATTTTGTTGGTTTTCAGAACTCCGAGGTAATGATTAATAGGGATAACTGGGGGCATTCGTATTGCGACGTTAGAGGTGAAATTCTTGGATCGTCGCAAGACGAACATCAGCGAAAGCATTTGCCAAAGGTGTTTTCATCAATCAAGAACGAAAGTTAGAGGTTCGAAGGCGATTAGATACCGCCCTAGTTCTAACCGTAAATATGTCATCTAGCGATCCGCCGACGTTATTACAATGGCTCGGCGGGCAGCTTTCGGGAAACCAAAGATTTTGGACTCCGGGGGGAGTATGGTTGCAAAGCTGAAACTTAAAGGAATTGACGGAAGGGCACCACCAGGAGTGGAGCCTGCGGCTTAATTTGACTCAACACGGGAAATCTCACCAGGCCCGGACACCGGAAGGATTGACAGATTAACAGCTCTTTCTTGATTCGGTGGGTGGTGGTGCATGGCCGTTCTTAGTTGGTGGAGCGATTTGTCTGGTTAATTCCGGTAACGAACGAGACTCTAGCCTGCTAAATAGGCGTCGCCATTTAGGTGCGCGTGGCTCTGTCACGCAACTCACTGGCGACGTATTAAAATTCTTCTTAGAGGGACCGGCGGCTTCGAGCCGCACGAGATTGAGCAATAACAGGTCTGTGATGCCCTTAGATGTCCTGGGCCGCACGCGCGCTACACTGAAGGAATCAGCATGTTCTCCCAGGCCTAGAGGCCCGGGCAACCCGTTGAAACTCCTTCGTGCTGGGGATTGGGGTTTGCAATTATCCCCCATAAACGAGGAATTCCTAGTAAGCGCGAGTCATAAGCTCGCGTTGATTACGTCCCTGCCCTTTGTACACACCGCCCGTCGCTACTACCGATTGAATGATTTAGTGAGGTCTTCGGACCGACACGCGGTGGCTTCACGGCCGTCGGCGTTGTTGGGAAGTTGACCGA
>CAWUPE010000186.1:47500-51318 GCA_963924145.1 Pyrausta purpuralis
TTTACATCGTAAGGTGCGACGTCGAAGCCCATTTGAATCGCAGAGATCGGTGCGGTCGGTTTAACACGTGCACCACGGCTCTGAAGGTTCGAATTTACCTCAGTTCGATGTCGGGGCTCGGAATAGTCTGTAGACGACTTACGTTCCTGGCGGGGTGTTGTGCTCGGTAGAGCAGCGTCGTGCTGCGATCTGTTGAGACTCAGCCCTACGCCAGGTGATTCGTCCGAGGACGATCGTTTTTTAAAGTTTTTAAATAACATCGCAGTGGAAGGCTTGTATTCAATATCGTCTAAACAATTTCTTTTTGTTTTTTCAAACACATCGCGATGGAAGGTTTGTATTAAATTTTGTAAATGTCATATCGATGGAAAGTTTGTTTTTAATCTATGGAATGATCGTTATATTGTTTGAAACGCATCGCGGGGGAATATTTACTTTTGCCTTAACAACTCTCCGGTACACTTTTTTTTTTTTTGCAGTTACATGTAATAGCAGCGAAAACTAGTTTTTATTGAATAATAATCACAATGTGTTTTTACTTATTAAATTTTATTTTAATAAAATAAATAAAAAAAAAACAACTTCAATAACTTTCGCGACCGTGTAGGTATTAATAAATTACCTCCGTACATAAATAATATTATTACATTACTATAACATTATATTATTTTGTATGAATCAATGTTAAGAACAACTTTCATGTGGTTTGTTTCGTTCGTACTTTAAATTTCCCTTATAAACAACCTTAGCTCGCTCATATCACAAACTGTTACACTCAACATAAATAAAAAGCTTATAAATATTTAACGCCAATATTCTTTTTGACTCCAAATGTTTAAATTTCGTTTTAGTTTACCTATCCTATCTGCCGTGTTTGCTCTTCTTATTAGCTAACGAAATAATTTTAATGTTCAGTAAGTAAATGTAAACAACATAATAAATAGCATATGGTTCTTCGGCATTCTTATTTTTTTTACATAAATAAATATTACATAATTATTAAACAAATACTAACATTTACGCAATTTCTTTGTTCGCAGGTAATTAACAAGAAAATTAATAATAATAATAATCACATCCTCCGACTACCCCTGCCTGACCTGAGTGTGTGAGTTAGTGAATTAGTTAGTTAGTAAGTAAGTAATTAATTAAATTAGTAGGTAATTTCCTACATTAAACGTAGATAAACATGTAATGAATATTCTCTCCGTAATCATAACAAACTAACAATACCAACTTGCCGGCTTCAAATAAGTTCATTGAGAACATTTCAACATGTCCATAAAATAAGAGTATACAATAAATTATCCGATTATTTTAACTCAAGAAAGTAACAATAACACTTTTCTATAAACATTGAAACGATCACTTATTTCCAAGTCCTATTATAGCATCAATGATGAATACATAGATTATGTTTTTTTTTTTTTTTTTCATTTTTGTTTTCCTAATTCATATTGTATAGTAAAGCTTTATCTCTCTATGTAGCACTTGTTTTGCAGCGCCCAAATAGTGTCCATAATGATCCGTTTGCACATTGCCTTAATTACAAATAAAACCTATAATATTATTGTACATTATAGAGCAATGAAGTAGGTATAGTACCTTACTACTTACTACCACAACCTGATGTTTACTTTATACTCTCAGATTTTGTGTCTAGTAAAGAGCTATATGTAAATGACAGTGAAATACTAGCAAATAGTAACTTCATTATTTTGTTTTTTTTTCTGTGCAATTTATGAACGGAGCATACAAGCTGTGTTTGCGTCGATTTAGTTTAGCACCACACACACAAGTATCAAGGAAATGGATGAATTTACAATGACATGCCATTTAACTGATACCCATATAGTGGCTAGTTAGGGGATCAGCGCACAGTTAAAACTTTTAAAACAAAACGAATCTTCACACATCACACACGACATAACTTTTATGGAGCACTGAAAGGAACACTGCAATTTCAGTATAGTTTCTAATGCAAAACAAACCCATAAAACACTTTCATTCAATCAAAATACAAATGTTTACTTGAAATTTAACATTTCTAACACTAGCGGGAAGGTAGCGAAAAGCAAAACAAGAACTCCATAGAAGAAAAAAAAATGGCTGCCGCAAACTTTTCAAGGAATGTTTGCTGTACTTTGAAACCAAAACTTAAGCTCTCTTGACCTACTTACAATTTTAAAAGTATTATAAAATAAAATGACGGAATTTCCAGCATTCATAATAATATTAGTTTAAGATTTATTTTAGTTTATTAAATAGGTAAAAAGCGCAGGAAATAGCAACGACGCGCCTACTAGACTAGTATAATATACCTACTAGGGTGGACGAGTAACATCTGAAAGTTTGTCAATATAATAAATAACCAAGCTAAAATAAAATCATGATTTATCAATTTATAACCATGTTTCTATCTTAATTAAAAATAAATCTTAAGTATTGATAGTATGTATGTATGTATGTATGTATGCCTACTTTATGGGTATATGATGCGAATATCACCTGTCAGTCCTGTCACCTTTTGATTTGTATGAACAGGGCGTCATTTTCAATTTTTTCTGGTTTATATCTTCACTGACATTGTAGGTATGAGGCGCAATTGCAATAGTGTTTTTAATATTTTCGTTTATTAGTTGAGCGCGTTAATACTTAATGTATGAAAGTTGATAATAAAAATGCTTTAAATTTCTAGCTTAGTTTATAGATATATATTGTAATATTGATTTGGCATTATAATGACGAGGTAGGCACTTTTTTACTGCCTATATGGAATGCCACGCCCCTGCTAACTGACCCACCCACCTATTATGTGGTGGATATATGGCGCGTCCATATTAATAGACTATTACATAATATTTTTTTCATATCCCCTTATACGATGGCCACACGGGGAAGGGCTGGGAGGGTGGGGTACACGGTACACGGCACACGGCACACGGCACACGGCGGGCGAGGTGTGATTTAGTGGTTTTAAAGAAATTTGAATGTGCCTTTTTCTTTTTGAAAATTCCTTGGTTAGTGCAAAAATTTCCTCGGATTGAATAAACATAAATTAGGTACATAATGTATGTAGATAGGAGGTACTTATTAATGAAATGCAATGCGATGCAATGCAATGCAATGCAATACAATAATAATAATAATAAGTATATTGTAATAATTTTATCCGATAAAATTATTAATATTCAGGTTTTGGTTATCCGTCTCTCATACATGTTACACTGCTCGATGAATGCAGAGCAACGGTATCAAATCGATACAAATACAATATTTGTTAACTGTTTGTAGGTATTTTAACAGACATAAACACTTAAATACATATAATAGGGTATAAAGTTTGTCCGGTTGGTTTGTTATTTTAGTCAAGTACCTAGTTGTTATGGACTGTTTCATATTGTTTGATTTCCTTTGGGTTCAAATTTTGTTTTGTACTGTAGTATATATATATATATATATATATATATATATATATATATATATATATATATATATATATATATATATATTCAATTTGTACGTTACTCTTAATAAGTTTGTTGGACTTGATCTCCCAATATTTTATTTATTGTTTAACACGCTTATATTATTAGCTTCACTTGTAACTATGTATGTGTAAGAAAAACTTGGAATCTTTATTTGACCCACTTTCCGGTCTTCGATTAGGATGAAATTTTGCACACGCTCTGACTTTTGATGACAATACATGACAAGCTAAGAAACGTCATTACAAAACCAATATGGCGGCTTCACAGGCTATTGGAAATGGGTAAAAACCCATTATATGAGTATCAAATGAAAGGGTTTGCTCTCAG
>CAWUPE010000187.1:0-2500 GCA_963924145.1 Pyrausta purpuralis
GAGCTTCTGGACATGGGGGTAGAGGCCCAGACCATGAAGATGCTCTCTAACTATCTGAAGGACAGATCGGTTACAGTACGCTACCTGGGACAGAGTGTTCCAAAGACCACCTCCAAGGGCTGTGTGCAGGGGTCGATCGGCGGGCCTACACTTTGGAATGTGCAGTTGGACCCCCTTCTTAGGGAGGCGGAAAATCTGGAAGCGCACATCCAAGCTTTCGCGGATGACATCGTGATCGTGGCCGCAGCCCGAGACACCAGCAGTCTAGAAAGAAAAGTAAACAACGCCCTGGAGTCGGTGGCAGTTTGGGGCCGCCGAAACAAAATGCGTTTCGCCCCCGCCAAGACCCAGGCAATGCTTATCACGAAAAAGCTGAAATACACCAACCCCCGTTTTAAGCTCTTGGAAACCCAACTGGAGCTCTCTGACACCTTGCGGCTCCTTGGTCTGACAGTCGATCGCCACCTTAATTTTAAAACCCACCTTGACGAGGTTGCTGCCAAAGCCATAAACCTCTATAAGGTCATCAGTAGAGCAGCAAGAGCCCAATGGGGCCTGAACCCGGATATCCTGCGAACATTATACATCACCGTCATTGAGCCAACCGTTCTTTATGCAGCGAGTGCGTGGGCCCGAATCGCACAGCGGAAATACGCGAGAAAACGTTTAGATCGTATCACCAGGATATTCGGGATTCAAATATCAAAGGCACACCGCACAATCTCCCTAAACGCGGCAGCACTACTGGCGAGAATAATTCCGCTGGACTTGAGAGCATTAGAACAGCTCACCCTCTACGAAATTAAGAGAGGAAAAGAACTGGAGGGACTTCCAGGGCGTCGCTTGCAGCGCAGACTTCACCCTACCCACCTCCCACATCCAGCTGATAGAAATAAAATTACCTTTGGATTATAAACTCGCAGGAGGATGCCGATGCCCTACCAGAAGATGAGCTGATCATGTACACCGATGGCAGCAAAATTGAGGGGAAGGTGGGAGCGGCGATCTCTTGCTGGAGGAGCGGCAGAGAGATCCGCTGTCATAAGATTCGCCTGGAGAGCTACTGCTCGGTGTTCCAAGCTGAGATGGCAGCAATCCTGAGAGCAACAACTCTGAACACCGGTACCTATGCCACAGTACACGTCGTCAGCGATTCGCGTTCCTCCCTGGAGACCATTGGCGACCCAGCATCCCTAAACCCTATTGCAGCAGAGATAAACGCGAACCTGAGGGAATTGGAGGAAAAAGGAGTAACATACCGGTTTTACTGGGTGAAGGCGCACGTGGGAATAACTGGTAATGAGAGAGCGGATGAACTGGCCAAGCAGGCAGCACTAAAGTTGAAATCGAGAGCGGTATACGACTGCTTCCCGTTGTCCCTCGCCAAGCGAACCACCAGGGCCATTACTATCCAGAAGTGGCAGGATCGCTACATTGCCACTCCATCCGGCTCTACAACCAAGCAGTTCTTCCTGAGGTCAGCTCTGCCTATCGCATAATCGGAGGGCTAACTCGGTCCAATCTGCTAACACAACTACTTACTGGCCATGGAGGAACTCGATCCTACCTATTCAGATTTAACTTATCCGCCGTCGAAACCTGCACTTGCGACGATACTACTCCTGAGACAATATTACACATCTTGACAGCATGTCCAAAATATGCTGCCAAGAGATACGACTGTGAGTGCAGGGTTGGACGTGCGGTAAATGACACAAATATTAGGGTATTGATCGGTGATGACTCCAGCCGGGCCCATTCTTGGCCTTTGCACTTGACGCTATGCGACAAGCTGCTAGGGCAAATGGTGCCAAAATTTAAAATATTTACATAATGAAAGGAAAGAAACAAATGTTATCTGAGCTGCTTCCCTGTATAATATATAATGAGGATTTTTAATAATGTAATTTAAATGCTTCCCTAGTCTAAGAATTAAATTCATTTGTGTTTTATGGCTATTGCCTCATGTATTAAATATTTATTCTTATTTTTAATTTCATTTTTAAATAATTTTAATTTCAATTTATTTTAATTTCTTGTTTTGTATAATAAATGTATGTAATGGCGCGCAACGCATGATATTAAATGTATAATATTATAATTTGAAACAAGCATTGTAAAGACTTAATTTATTGAAAAAAGAATATATTAGAGTGAAAGTTATAAAAAAAAAAAAAAAAAGTAATAATAATGAAAAGAATTTAAAAACAAAAGGAACATAACAAAAAAAAAAAAAAGAACAAACCAGAGCAAAAGAGAAAGCTCTGAAAAAATCACGGGTGGAGGTGGGATAAAAAAAAAAAAAAAAAAAAAAAAAAAAAAAAAAAAAAAAAAAAAAAAAAAAAAAAAAAAAAAAAAAAAAAAAAAAAAAAAAAAAAACAAACAAACCAACCTAACCTAACCTAACCTAACCTAACCTAACCTAACCTAACCTAACCTAACCTAACCTAACCTAACCTAACTAACCTAACCTAACTAACCAACCTAACCTAACCTAACC
>CAWUPE010000189.1:0-22439 GCA_963924145.1 Pyrausta purpuralis
CCATCGAAAACGTCCAACACAAAACAAAAGAGGATTATTCAAACAAAGACATCAAGAGTGCAAGCGGTTTTTGCTCTTAAAGTAGTTAGTGGTAGTTAATATCGCATAAAACACTCACGCTTGGCGAAGTGCTCCTGCTCGAGCAGGCGCTGGCCACCAGCAGTGATCTCGTCGACGCGCGGCTTGTTGGCCTGCAGCTCCTGCTCGAAGTTCTGGTGCTTCTGCACCTTGCCGTTCAAATTTGTCGGGTCGAGGTACGAGTCGTCGGTTGCGAACTTCAGCTTCTCGTTGATCCAACCTGAAAGGTATAAGTAGTTAGAAGTCAAGTAAATGATAACACAGATTTTTGGTCTTGAGGTCTTATTACGAACCAAGCTGCCATGAGGAACTGCAGAAGCATTTATCGTAGCAGTAGACCAAAGTTACTGGGAGTGTTACAAATAAAAAAGTTAAAAGATGTTTTCCTAATAATCACACGGCAACTCATCATTTTTATTTATGATTAGGCATTTGAACACTAATACACCTGGTGATAAGCGATGATATGTTCAAGGAAGGGTCATGTCTGACTAGTGACAGCTTAGTCACTCTTATCTTAAAAATGCCCAAACCATAGTTGATAATTTATCACCTAAAAACCTGCCCGGAGGTTTCTTGCATTCACACAATATAACTTATACACACAGTAGTTTCTTCTTCACTTACCCTTGGTTTCGTCGCAGTCGCGCTCGAACTGTTGGTATTTGTACGCATCTTCCAGCAGAGCGCGTCGTTGGTTCGACTTCTCTAAGAGAGCGGCGCGACGTTCCAGTAACTATAAAAAACATGATTATGTCAATCTCGTCACTCAATTAATATTTGAAATTGAAGATATTTGCAGCATCATTTATTCCGTCTAAAAACAACTTCATTTATAACTGCTAACATCATTATACATTTTGTATTTGTACAGGCATTAATTTTAAAAGTCATTATGAATGTTCTTCTAGTGTAGTCTCCATTTTGGAAAATCCTATTTGATAGGGTTGCAATAGAAACCTATTAAGAAATAAGTAAGTGACTTATAGTTCCGAAAACTTCAGCAACTCAGACTAAGTGACTTACATCATCAACCAATAATGGTCACTCTAGCTCGATACCAAGTCTTTATAGCCTTGAAGTTACATAAAACATTGTTCAGTATAAGTTGAGAAATGGATCATTTATAGAATAGGGTTGTTATTTAACTAGATTTAGTCTACTCACCATCTCGCGCCTCTGGGCCACATCGTCAGCAGCGTAGTGCTGCCCCTCGATGAGCTTGGACGCGAATTCATCGAGCGCCTTGATCTTTTCTTCCTGCGCTGCGAGAGACTTTTCGAAATCTTCATGTTTCTTCAGAAGCGCTTCTACGGAGTCTAAAGAGTCGCCCACGTCTTCGTTCGCGAGGAAAGCCTGGGAGAAGAATAATTTATTAGAATGATGAATTGATGGTTAATAAGGCTTTCGCCATGACTTACCAACGGATTATTGACTTCAATCAAGTTTCTTTTATCGAAATTCGTATGAAGTGTTCATGAAATAAACAAAAAAAAGTTGAATATTGGGAAAACAGCTGGTTGAACTTTACGCACGAACCATTTTTAATGTTGATTAACGTAGGAATCTTTTTTTTATTATATACTATCGCACGGTATTGACCATGTTAGTAGTGTAGGATTACATTTTGTTTGCTCAAGAGCATCGCCATTGTGCAACCATGCGTCTCGCTTGAAACCGTTTTATACATTGAATCTTAGTTATAAACACAAGTCCTAAGGGCACACAGTCCAGGAAAGCAAGTCAGTCAAATTCCTATTAGTGACGAATGATCTCGAAATAAATCTAATGATGTCTTACCAAAGAGGTCACGGTGTCTTTCGCTATCGCCGCTGTTCGCGTACCCGCTGGGGTGTTATACGAAAACAACCTGAAAATTAAAAAGACAGAGTCGCGCGTCGAGCGCCGCGGCGACATACAGTACCTCCTGCTTGTGCATCCAGGCGTCGGCCTGCTCGGTGTCGCGGTAGAAGAGCTGCAGGTCCATGCACTGCAGGTACAGCACGCGGCGCTGGTCCCACAGCGCGTGCAGCGCGTCCGAGTCGCGCTCGAGCGCCGCGGCGACATACAGTACCTCCTGCTTGTGCATCCAGGCGTCGGCCTGCTCGGTGTCGCGGTAGAAGAGCTGCAGGTCCATGCACTGCAGGTACAGCACGCGGCGCTGGTCCCACAGCGCGTGCAGCGCGTCCGAGTCGCGCTCGAGCGCCGCGGCGACATACAGTACCTCCTGCTTGTGCATCCAGGCGTCGGCCTGCTCGGTGTCGCGGTAGAAGAGCTGCAGGTCCATGCACTGCAGGTACAGCACGCGGCGCTGGTCCCACAGCGCGTGCAGCGCGTCCGAGTCGCGCTCGAGCGCCGCGGCGACATACAGTACCTCCTGCTTGTGCATCCAGGCGTCGGCCTGCTCGGTGTCGCGGTAGAAGAGCTGCAGGTCCATGCACTGCAGGTACAGCACGCGGCGCTGGTCCCACAGCGCGTGCAGCGCGTCCGAGTCGCGCTCGAGCGCCGCGGCGACATACAGTACCTCCTGCTTGTGCATCCAGGCGTCGGCCTGCTCGGTGTCGCGGTAGAAGAGCTGCAGGTCCATGCACTGCAGGTACAGCACGCGGCGCTGGTCCCACAGCGCGTGCAGCGCGTCCGAGTCGCGCTCGAGCGCCGCGGCGACATACAGTACCTCCTGCTTGTGCATCCAGGCGTCGGCCTGCTCGGTGTCGCGGTAGAAGAGCTGCAGGTCCATGCACTGCAGGTACAGCACGCGGCGCTGGTCCCACAGCGCGTGCAGCGCGTCCGAGTCGCGCTCGAGCGCCGCGGCGACATACAGTACCTCCTGCTTGTGCATCCAGGCGTCGGCCTGCTCGGTGTCGCGGTAGAAGAGCTGCAGGTCCATGCACTGCAGGTACAGCACGCGGCGCTGGTCCCACAGCGCGTGCAGCGCGTCCGAGTCGCGCTCGAGCGCCGCGAGCGCCGCGTCGACCTCGTCGGCGCCGCGGTGGCCGCCCTCCACGAGCGCGCGCCCCGCCGCCACGCACGCGCGCGTCACGTCCGAGCGCGCGTCCATCTCGCCCTGCAACAATGTTAAACTTATGATTCCCGCTCATGCACTGACGAATGCTGGGAAAATAAAAGACGAAAGAGTGGCAAGCGCTGCTAGAACTCCTCCGATGCATACGTAAATGGCGTACGTCGTTGTACTAAATCTGTGGCCGCAGTGCGAGTCGGAGCGAGACTTTCTCGATCAAAGGCATCGAGCGCGTAAACGTGATTTTATATAGGATTGTTTTAGTGTAAACGTTAGCCACTAAACGGCGCTGCTTCAATCCCATATATATTCACGTTAACGCGAATTTCGCTCCGACTCGCACCACGGCCACAGGCTTATATTAACTTGTTAATCTTTCCTCAAAGTTATTTGGTTTCTGATGTTCTAAAGTTTCTTTCCAAATCCCCCAACGCTTATCGAGAGTAGCGTTGAGCGTGGACATATTTACAATATCTTTAACCGGCATGGGCGTGCATTTCATATAGGCAGTTAAGCAGTGCCTACCTCGTCATTATAATGGCAAATCAATATTACAATATATCTTTAAACTAAGCTTAAACTAAAAGCATTTTTATTATAAACTTACATACATTAAATACTAACGCTTAACTTTGAAACGAAAATATTTAGGTAGTAGGCTGCCCAGCGGCTGCTTGCTAAATACACGCACACTCTTGCAATCACCCCTCGTACCTACAATGTCACACAGTGATGATATAAACTTGAACGAATTGAAAATGACGCTCTGTTCATACAATTCAAGATGACAGGTGATATTCGCATCATGGACTCCTAAAGTAGGCATGCATACTATCTTTTTTCTCTATCAGTTTCCTACTAGAGAATGTTTTTGTCCTACTCGCGTGCAAATGACGTAAAATACTTCGGAGTCTAATCAAAACACATCTCTTAAAAGAAACTTTAATTTTGAATTAAGATAGAAACATGGTTTTATATTAATAAACCATTGTTTTAATTTGAAGTGATTGTGATATTGAAAAACTAATGTAACATTAATTAAAAGAAATATAAATCTTTCAAATGGGATTGTGTGCAAGCGAAATTTCGTTGTTACTCGTCTACCCGATACTAGATGGCGCGACGTTATAATTTCCTACGCCTTTTTCCTAATTCATAATCTTTAATAATTCTCAAGCTAATGATATTATGAACGCAATTTTACTTTAAATTATTTTTCTTATGCAAGTAATTCAACCCAGCTTAAGCCTTGGTTTAAAAGTAATGCAAACATTATTGAAAAGTTTGCGGCAGCCATTTTTATCTATGTAGTTATTGTTTTGTTTTTAGCTTCCTTCCCGCGAGTGTTAAAAATCTTGAATTTCAAGTAAACAGTTGTATTTCGATTGAATAAAAGTGTTTTTGGGGTTTGTTTCTTTTGCATTCGAAACGATAGTGAAAATGCAGTGTTACTTTGAGTGCCATAAAAGTCATGTTGTGTGTGATGAGGGTTCAAAAGAAGATTCGTTTTGTTTTGAAAGTTTTAACTGTGCGCTGATGCCCTAACTAACTAAAGGCAAGACCTTTGCTTGTGAATACGGAAGGCCAAAATCGTATTATAGCCACTATGGGTATCAGTTAAATGGCATGTCATTAGAAAATCATCCATTTCCTTGATACTTGTGTGTGGTGTAAAATCATCGCGAACACAGCTGGTATGCTTCCTTCATAAATCGCACAGGAAAAACCTAGGTAAGTTATAATTTGCTGGTATTACACTGTCATTTTCATATAGCTCTTTACTAGACACAAATCTAAGATCGATATTGAATTGTGCCTACTCCATTAAAAATTTAATGCACGCCCCTGTAACCGGTGAGATGTAGTTTCATTATGTGGCCCATCTTTTATCACCCCTTAAAGATCTGTGGCCTTAAAAAAAAAGATTGAGTAGTCAGACGTCGTGTCGCTAGCAACTACTAGAGCCGCAGCGACTAGTCGTCAGCTGGTACCGTATGCTATAGTTCACAAACCTTGTGCTCCTGGTGTCTCTCGAGCAGCGCCTCGGCGCCGGGCACATCCTTGGCCAGGTCGTCCGCGGCGATCAGCGCGCGGATGTCGCTCATCCAAGACGCCAGGTCGCGGTAGTCGGCGAGGAAGCGGTGGAGTGCGTATGAAGACTCCAACTCTGAGCGGCGTTCCTGGTGAAAAACACGTCATGTTTTATTTGAGACACTACAAAGAGATAAATAAAAAAATGATTCGATTACTTTAAATTACATAAAGAAGGTAGACTGGTAGTCATTTTCAGTTCAACACTTTGGAATGTGATGATATATACCACTAATTAATCAAATGAAGTCAAAAAAGATTTCTTCATAAGAATGTATACAACGAATGATTTTAAATGCGCAAAACCTCAACCCCAAATGATTTTTAATTAAATTGACATAATTCTGAAAAAAAAACTTTGTGATAATTTTTTGCTCTGCAGACGGCCGCTCTGTCGTAAGAGGTGTCATGTCGGTAGGTATATTACGGACTCACTGCGCCGCGTCGACATTATTATTATTTCTATCTACTCTCCTCTATCTCTCACAAATAACTTACCATTGCTTGTTTATGTATTTTGGCGGATTTGCGCACGTTATGGCTTGTCTGCACAAGCTTCAGCCAGGCGAGCGTGATCTCATACCGTTTAACGAGTAAGTTTCGAGTGTATTGCAGCCAAGCGCGTAATCTAAGGCTGCCAGGTCACGCCACATTTGTATACGGACTATTATAGCTACATACCTTGGCCTTCTGCACGAGCTTCTGCCAAGCGAGCGTGATCTCATCCCGTTTAGCGTGTATGGCGGGAGCGTGGTCCGCGTGAATGGCGGCCAGACGTGCTGCTTCACCGTCCAGGGTCGACACCTTGTCTTCTAGCGCTGCCAAGTCACGCTCCACACCCTCATGCTTGCGCTGTAGGAGAGGGAGCAAGATTAATCAAATGTTAAAAACATTATGTGAACCTGAAAGAAGACACATGTCGAAGGACACAATTAAGAATCTATAAAGTACTAGA
Organism: Pyrausta purpuralis; assembly: GCA_963924145.1. NCBI lineage: Eukaryota > Metazoa > Arthropoda > Insecta > Lepidoptera > Crambidae > Pyrausta > Pyrausta purpuralis. Next base: position 6,144 of record CAWUPE010000189.1, read on the forward strand.
AGGTATTATGTAGATGTGGATGTTGTTGTAACGCTTTTGTCGCGTTCGGTCCACATAACGCATCTAGCTCTTAAAACTGGAGTCACATTATGTATGTCCTACAAACTCCAGCGAGCAAAGTTATAAGACCAGGGCAATGAAAAGTCATAAAAGTCATTTATTTATGCAAATAGGCCCTCTGGGGGCACTTTTACACGTTTCAATATAAACCCTACCACAGCTTCGGGACAATTGTGGGCTAGTGCTGAGAAGAAGCTGCGCAACAAACTCAGTCACTATTGTCAATGCCTCTTTTTAAAAGGTTTACAATGTTTGTAGTGATCATGCAAGTCCATGCATTATTATCTTTTAAATAATCATCTACTTTATAATACCCTTTCGTTATAAGGGTTTCTTTAATAACAGTTTTAAATTTATTAACCGGTAAGTTTATAATGTGTTCTGGTAGTTTATTGAAAAATTTTATACTTTTCCCCATGAAAGAATTACCAACCTTTCGAAGCCTAAATTGTGTAATAGCAAGCTTATTCTTATTTCTAGTATTATATTTGTGTATGTCACTATGTCTCGTGAAGCGCTGCAGCGCCGCAGTCAACGATGAGTGTATACAACGCACCTGCAGCGTCTGCACGGTGGCCAGGTCGCGGCCGTAGTCGTCGGAGCCGAGCACGACGTCCTTCTCCGAGATCCAGGCGATGGTCTCGTCCGCGTCGCGGTTGAAGCGCTGGATCTCGTGCGCGCCGAACAGACGCTCTTGACGCATCAGCGCCATCTGCCGGAGGCGCTGCCACGCGTCGTTCAACTCCTGTGGAAACAAAAGACGGTATTAAATAAGGTTGATGAATAGGTAATACAATTAACGCTTTTTGTGAGGTTGACTTACCAGAATGTTTTACTTAATTGTCTACAAAAGCTTGATTTATATTCATAAAGATGGAATAAAAATCCAAAAAACCGTCTGTTTATGCAATAGTGGGGCAGGTAGATGGCGCTTAACGTCCCGCGTAATGACGTATCCATAAGAGACCACAAATTTCGCAAGGACGGACAGATAGCACGGAAGCTCAATTGGTAGAGCATTTGGCCCGGTTAGTCAAGAAGTTGCTGGTTCAAGTCCCGCCCGTGCGCAAATTTTGGGTTTCTTATTTTATCTTTATGAATATAAAATATGACACTGTGAGTGTTAAAAACATTCTCAACCATTAGCTTGATTTATGTTTACTTTCTGGTAAAAGACCTTGATGATGAGAGTGTATAACACTGTGTTCCAGGGTTCACAACAATCAAGTGAGGCACAGGCATCACCGAGGCCTCCTAAATGTCTTCTGCGCTTTGGTAATGTCTATGTATGTGTGATTTAATGTTTTGTGTGTGCTAGTGTGGCTGTATGTGTGATTTACTCTTTTGTGTGCGCTCGTCTGGCATACTCACGTCCTTCCTCTTGACGATGGTCTCCCGCTCGGGGTGGCCCTCGAGCACGAGCCGCTCGGCCAGCTGGTTGACCTCGGTGACGCGGTACTCCTGCGCCGCCATGTCCTTCTGGAACTCGTCGAACTTGCGCTGCAGCACTTCGACATGCTCCAGGTCGGAGCCGAACTCGTCGGCGCACACGAATGTCTCCTGTCAATGGAAATTCGACGGTCAATAATGGCTAGTATTGTAAATTGCCAGTATCAGATGTAATCTGTTTTAGATGTCGTTTATTATGTCATAATAACAGAACTTGTGTAATTTAATTGGATTAGAATTTGTCTAGCTAGTAGTAAGTTCTAAATATAATCATGCTTAATGACATATTATTAAAAATAAATTAAAAATAGGTAATTAAACCTTATGTATAACAAAAATGAAAACCATATCAAATGACTCTTTATCTATAAGAAACTACACTTGGAGGCTTGGGTGTTGTATAGTGCTTCTATTACATTAGATATGATTTGCCTCACTAAATAAATATGCCTATGTGGTCATCCTTAACTGTAGGCTCAGCCCACATAAAAATTAGACCATTTGCGCCCACCGTGACCATTTTGCTGAATAATTTTGACAAGTGGCCTTCTTGTTCAAACTTATGAGTCTTGTATCCATAATATCGCACCCCCTTATTTTCTATCTTTGACGACCTCCGTGGTCGAGTGGCTAGCACGCTTGTTTGAAGCGTCGCCATCTCGTGAGGTTCCGGGTTCGATTCCCGGTCGGATCAATGTAGAAAACTATCTTTTCTATATTGTCTAGGGTCTGGGTGTTGTGGTACCACCGTTTTTTCCGATTTCCATAACACAAGTGCTTTAGCTACTTAGCTTGGGATCGGAGCAATATATGTGATGTTGTCAAATTTTTATATTTTATTTTTTATTACAACGAACTAGTGTAGTTGTATGCTATGACAGTTAGTCTTAGGTATTTAAATGAATAAAAGACAAATCAAAGATACGTTTTCGAAATGATGAGCTGAATGTCTTACCTTGTCATGAATCCAGAACATGACCTCGTCGCAGTGGCGCAAGAACTGCACCAACACTAAAGCCTGCTGCAGCTTCATGCCCTTCTCGGCGAGGCGAGACAGCAGCAGCTCCCACAGACGGTGGAGCTCGTCGAGGCGACGGCGGATGGTCTCCGAGGCGAAGTGGCCAGACGAAATCATCTCACTGCCGGTGTTATCGAGAACCACGATCGCGTTCGAGTGGGCCGCCACTTCCGCTTCGAAGGCCTGGTGCTTCTGGATCTTGGCCTACGAAAAGATGGGTTATGAAGCTATGGGTCTTTTGACGATGTGAGGTTAAGTTCTGGCTGCTATTTAACTATTGCATTGCATGTCATAAATATGTTAAGCAAGACTTGTGTATAACCTTAGCATATCTAGGTCAAGTTATTAGTATCAGTTCATTTGATACATGCTAATTAGAATGTAGAAAACACAACCTAGGTAAGCTACAGGTAGACTATAATACTTTTCTGTAGCAAGCAATGTCATACTAAATTCTTTCAAAGAGTAAATAATCCAGTCAATACATACTTTGAATGAAATCAGGGGGATAAAATCATGTGAGTAAAGCTATTTGATTATTATTCGGGAAATAAACAAGTTTAGCATAAGCATAAGAGTCAATTTTGCCATTGTCAAAAAAGGTATAATTGTCGAATATAATACAAAACGCCTAAGCTGAAAACTTTACATATACTCGGATTATTAATTAGATAGACCAAAATGACAGCTTCAATCGCATTTCTTATTTTTTAATGTTGCAAGCGTGGTGCAAAACTGTTGTAACAATCCAATTGTGAACGATTAATTGAATTTGTTATACGATTTTTTAATTTCGTGATTCTACTAATTTTGATAAATAATACATGTAAAACTTTGAACACAATTACAAAGAAACGTAATACATAAAATAAAATTTTCTAATAGGTAAAAAACTAAGTCCCTTCACATGCAATACCAATATTTTGTATGACTTCAACCTATTCTGACTATTTACTACTTTCTATAAATACACTATTAGAAATTATGATATTATTTTGCAGGTAACATGATCTTAAAACAAAACTTGTTTGGTATTTTTTTTTACATAACTATTTTATTTTGTGCAAATAATTTTCTGCACAACACAAATTAAAACTATATCCAATTAATTATTCTATAATCATTTAAAAGCAACAATTGAATCAGAATTAAATTTGTCTAATATATAGGCACATATTTTTATATTACGAGTATAAAAGTGGCATACTACCAAATGTCATTTTGGTTTATCTAATTAAAAATCAGTGTATTATTATGTGTCATCATATTAATACTTAATGAAAATGGCATTTTTAATTTGGTTATTTTATACTTATTCAGACGGATAAGTTTTATCTGACGTTGGTAAAATAGACCCTCAAAATAACCCAAATGAGTAACATACGTTTTCGTCTTTGTAAGAATACAAGCCTTAGTAACATTGTTTACCTGTAGGTTCGTGGGATCTTTGTAGCTCTCATCGCTGGCAGCCTGCAGCTTCTCCTGGATCCAGGACTCAAGCTCGTCGGCATCGCGCTTGAAGTACTGGAAGCGCCTGGAGTCTTCCAACTTTTCACGCTTGGCGCGCGCCTCTTGCTTGAAGTCCTCATACCGGTTTAGCACCTATTGGCGACGCGATAACAGATAAGATTAGTTCTTTCGCCTTGCCCTGATAAAGCTATTGTAATAATATGTTGAATGCTTATGAACTTTAAAACATTATTTATACAAACAAGATTTAAACATTGCACAGGTGGTATCGGCACAGTAGCTTGATTTCAAAGAGCATTGGCCCTGTTAGCCAATGGTTGATTTTTAAAAATTTCTTATTTCACCTTGTTAGAATAAAAACAACTGTGTCAAATACTCATTATTATAAAATGAATAATAGAATGTTGATAAAGCTCTGTAAGATTGATGACTTCTGTCTGATCAAACATTTTTTTTTGTTTGTTATCAAATTCTTCTCACTACATTTTGAGTGGAGCTGCTTTATAATTGATAGTCAAGGTAAGGTACACCAGTACCTGTTCACGGCGCTCTTGAATATCTTCAGCTGTCTCAAGGATCTTCACCTCCTTAGGGGGTGGGATCTGCTCCATGATGGTTGCGTCCACTTAACTGTTAACAAAAAAAAAATGATAGAACCTTTTTCATTGGCTATACTGTAACTACCTGTACCTTTACAAGGGATGAAGAATAAATTGTCATTTAAAAAGTAAGTTAGTAACTAGCGATGGGCCGAGTGCTCGGTTAATACTCGGTACTCGGCGTATGCGGCGGGTTTTTTGATATTCGTACTCGGCCGAGTTACTCGGTTTTATTGCCGAGTATACTCGGTTTAAGTAAAGCAATATATTACGGTAGATATCATCTAAACAACAGGGGACGTCTTTCACAATCTCAATTATGATACTGAACGAGTAGTAATGAGACAAAATGAGGCAAACTAGTTAACGAAAAAAAATCAATATGTGATATTTTATAAATAAAATTATGATGCAGTAACACAAAGCTCTCTGCACTTTCTGGTAACAATCTATTATTTTTTTCTTTGTAGATGTTACCAGCCTCAGAAAGTAATCACTCGTAATGCATGGTGCTTGCAGGTGGACATGACACTCGTGCTAAACGTGCTAGTTCTGGATACCTTGTTTGGTGCCCTGCCCAACACTTGTAAGGACTTTTGTCTTTTGACAGCTTATTCTAAAGTAATGGGGCTTTTAGTATCATCGTGCTTTAGTGGCTAGATGAAAGCTAATTCTGTGCGAACTTATGCTTGTACTTGATAACACACCCAAAACAGGACTTTGATTTAAAACCGAGTTACTCGGCTAAGTACTCGGTTGAAAAAAAAATAACCAAGTAAAACTCGGTACTCGCTAATCTGCAAAAGTGCCACTCGGCGCATCTCTATTAGTAATGGTTACTATGTATACTAAAAAAAGGCATGTTGACCTTTGCTTTTAAAATTCAAGCAAAACAGTATACACTCAAATAAACAATAACCTGTTGGAAAAGTTTACTTAAAAAAACTATAGAGACAGTTTTAGATGACTGCATTATTTAAAAATATGTCTTTATCTAATCAACAAATGTTTATCTTCTATAATCTATTCATATTCAGTGAGGTCAGACAGCACAGTGCTGTATGCTTGCTGAGTGCTGACATCATTGACCTTGCCTGTTATACTGACTCATCCCAAATGTAATCTCCATAGTTAAGGTAATTACTGAATAGTTCAACAGATTTCCTAAAAGATTTGGTTTTCATACAAACTACTTTATTAATAATTCATTACAACAAATTAACTGTTAATAATAATCATATTCATTACTATTAGATGGAATGAAATTAATTTAAATCATAAATGTTCATGACCAAATCAAGAAATAGCACTGTAATACCTGTGTAGGTATGTGTTATATTTTTAACACAGATGACTGGTTACATTTACTGCAACCCAGTCCTGTCCCCACCAAGCTGCGGCAATCAATACTTTATGTAATTTGATCTAGCCAGCAGCTATGTGCAGTGTGAACACAATACAAACTGTTATGCTTGGGTGTGGCTCACTTGACAACTACATTCTATCTAATTGAGGAGATCTATGTCAGGACCTCATAAAAGAATGTTAATCTTAATAAAAATGATAAAATCATACCTATATGTTAGAATCTTATGCCCTATAAGATTCTAATAAACCCAATATATGTGACTTGTAATTAGTTCAGCAGGGCAGGGCAATGTGTAAAACATATGTATTTTATTGAGCAGGTCATTAATCTAATTAAATAGAAATTGCTTTCCAATTACCATTAGGAGACAATTTCAGGTAATGCTAGTACTACACACATTTATGTAGAAAACGAATAAATATTAAAAACAGCACTGCAGTAATGTTAATCAGTATTCAGCAAGCACTGTCTAGATACTGTAAAATTATCAATAGATGGAAAGTCGCGTTGTCGTGTCGCTATCGGTACGCGACGGTGCTCCAGATTCCACGGGCCGGCAGTCGGCACGCACCGCCGCCTTCGCTTCTACACAACCAAACAGCTGCCTACCGACCTGCGGTACCAACGCCGACCTCATTCCTATTTCCCCTCATATGTACAATGACGTAATGCTCCAAAATAAACCTAATAAGGATAACGGTGAAGGATAAATATAGATTTCCGCAGGATGTACCTTGTATGGGACCACATTATATAACGGCGCCCGGTTAGATTGTATGGTTCTTAGTTGGTAGTTTTTCGATAGGGAATCGAAAATATACATAAACTTGATCACCGATACATGGGTGTGTCATTAGGAGATAAGTTATACATTCCAGTTATATTAAAGCAACAAGGCGAGAATATATATTTCATATAAGAAAAACTCACCTTTCTCTACTGTAATACACAAAATTATGCACAGAAAACCACAAATTTTATTGAATTTTCATGGAAAATAGTTCGTTCGACATGTACAGTACGCGTCACTCTCCCTCACATAAGTTGCCATTAATAAAAAAATTAAACGTCACCCCACTTCCCTTGACACTGAAGGTAAACGCACATTTATTCGAGCCGTTCGCACCGAACGAATCGAAGTCAGGCCTCGCACACTTATCCCATTCGGCCGAATCGACCGAATCGGAAGAATCGACCGCGTCGAAGAAAAAATGAGATAGCGCTATGAGTGACATCTAAAGGTGGGAGTGAGTGTAAAGATTTTATCTGACTATTCAACCGAATCGGCTGAATCGACCGCATCGAAAAATAAATAAATAAATGAATATCCTTTGTACATTCCCACAATCGCCATCTAGTCCCAAAGGGGTTCCCTCTATCTGGCAGAATCTTTTTGGTCCGAAAGTCACTTGGCATAACACACTTGGCATAATTTTCTTTAGTCGAATATTATTCAGGCAGAATTTTTTTTTAGCATAATTATTGTTTGGTCGAATATTTATATGCCCGAATTTACAATGGCATACTTTTAAGATAGCAGAAATTTATAAGGCATAATTACCTTTGGCAAAATTTTACTTTGCATACTTTCGCTAAGCATAATGTTTAGTAAGTACGATGTTTATTTGGCATAATTTGACTAGGCATACTATGAAGAAAGCAGAATTTCGTTTAGAATAATTTCACTGCGCATATTGCTCTTTCTTTTAAATAGTATTTTACCCTAAAATTGAATTAAAAAGTCATTTAGTTGTGGCACAAAAGTTAGTGACATAAACGAATCGGTGCAAATCCGACTCCACGCAGTCTTGTTTGCCCCACCCCTAGAGTGTAATTCAAAATCGCATAGGCGCGGAGGGGTGAGGCAAACAAGACTGCGTGGAGTCGGTTTTGCACCGATTCGTTTATGTCAGCTTATCGTCGCAGATGGTTTTCGCTCACCACTGCAGCTTCAGCTTGCTGGCCAGCTTCGCCGGCCAGCCTCAGCCGCGGCGGCGAGCTTTCAAACCACCTGCTCCTCAGCTCGCGGGGGACTGCCGGAGCCCCGCAGCGCCGGAGCCGTGACAGAAACCATGCATGTTGCATGCTGCATGCAAGCTGTTGCTTGCTTGCATGCTTGCTTTCATGCTGCATGCTTGCCTGCTTGCTTGCTGCATACTTGCTTGCTTGCTACATGCTTTGCTTGCTTGCTTGCATGCTGAATGCTTGCTTGCATGCTGCATGTTTGATTTGCCATGCATGTTGTATGTTAGTATTGCTGAGATAGAACTACTTGGGATACACAGAGAAATTAACGTTTATAGGAGAATATTAAATATGAAAAATATGCCAAAAGACGATTCGGACTGTGAACTTTCTGCGATAGGATGATTCTGCTTATTAATGACTATATAAACGAATTGTATGCCACAAGACGATTCTATCTGTGAACTTTCTGCGTTATGATGATTCTGCTTTAAGACTATTATGGATATTAAATTTCTGCCTAAAGATGATTCTACCTTACACGATTATGCGTTTTGAACGTCTGATAAATGAGTGAATGCTAATTGATGTTCTGCGAAAGGAAGTTTATGCTATTTGATGATATGCCAAATAAAATTATGACAATAAAAATTCTGCGAAACAAGGTAGACCCGTCCCAATGTAAGCTACTCAAAGCTTGTGTTATGGGTGCCAGACAACGGATATAGTACTTAAACACTTTTTGTTTGTAAATAAATACACGATATACATAGAAAAAACCCAGACCAATACAAACAGACATGATCATGCACACAAATGTTTGTATTGTGCGGGTATCGAACCCGCACCCGCTGCGTAGTAGGCAATTTCTCGACCACTACACCAGACAGGTCGTCAAAAAAGTCATGAGATAGCGCTTTGAGCGACATATAAGGTGGGAGTGAGTAAGAATTGAATACCCGGCGAGTCGTCCGAGTCGACCACATTAGCAGCGCCGAATCTGATGACGTCATCCGAAATCGTCTAGGATTTGGGTTCTTCCAGATTTGGATGATTCGACGCGGATTAGTGTGTAGGTTTCATTAGATTTCATATAAAGAATTCTAAAATTCGTTTCGTTCGGTGCGTTCGGCTCAGGTAAATGTGCGTTCACCTTATCAACTACGCAAGTAAATTAAGCAAGGATGAATTATAGTGTAAATATATTGCATGCATCGTCAAGATTTGAACTATATATCCCTTGAAAAAATAAATTACCTTGAATGGACAGATTTTTATGACTTAAGTCTATAATCAAAAAACAGAACTCCCTTCGTAAATGCTATTTCACTAATGACACTGTTTTTTTACAAATGGCAGCACCAAAATTTAGTTCACAGATTAGTAAGAGTATGTCTAAAGACAGATAGGAAACGGCCCTTTATGGGCGCCTGAGTTAGTGGAAAATTTTGACAGCTCGCGCACGACCGATGACAGCTGTTTTTTTATCATGGCTTCTCCGGCACAGATTATATCTTTGCTCACTTTTTTATTTTTATTTAATATTATTTTTGGCTCAGAAAAAGGGTTTGTCATACTGGATGCGTTTTGCGATCAGTTCAAAGTAATTTCAGCCCACACTAAAAATGAGCAACATTGACCTGACCGCAGAACGCATCTAGTGTGACAAATCCTGAAAGTAAAACAGTTAGAAACACTGGAAAAACTTTTATTGTTAAAAAATACAATAAAAATATAATGCAGAACGGAATTGCTAAGACTTATCATAAATATTCAAAGTTAACAATAATTATGTATACGTAGAGTGCAATTGGAGAGCTATAATAACTAACCTACATTAAATAAGACTAAAACTACATTTAGTAGAGTGACGACTGACATAATTATTGTACACTCACACCTAACACAAACCATAAAGCGCCGTTACAGATTTCATCCTAAGTTCCTAAGTTTTAATTTTATAGGTAACCGTTAAATTGTGAGAAAAAATGTACAATGTAGTTTTATTTATCCCTCGCATCGTTGTTTACAAACAATCAATTGCTATCTCGATTGGATTCAACTGATAACTGCATCTGAAGTATTATAAAAACAAACCATACAACGACTAAACTTCGGTAGAGTTCTCTCGCACTCATGTCTACCTACTAACCACTTTAAAGCATAAAATACTAACACAACAACGGGCGTATTTTTAAATAAAAGACGACGCTAGGTGAAAATCATTTTTGCTCTTATAAGGTGCGAGAGACCTCGACAGTACATATCTAAGATTTAGAGACAGACACACTTTGCATTTATAATATTATTGTGGATAAGAAGGACCTATTTGTTCAATATTGTACAATTTATTAACTTATTAAAAATATTAACTATTTCAGCCAAATAAATTATACAGACTGTCTCAAAAAATAGTGTCAAGCTAAGCCAAGAATTAAGCTACAGTCGAGCCTAAAGTTACGTATGAGGTTTGTCAATTTTAATTTTCAATTTTGTAGCATTAAAAATGATAATAATATTAGGAAACATTTTTTTTAGGTTAGAGTTATCATAATGTATATCTATTGTTTGTAATTAGTTGGTATTTCTGAATTTTGATTTGAAAAGATGGCGACGTAACAAGGTTTTAGCGACCTGTGGTTGAGCTGTCATACGTAACTTTAGGATTCGGCTCGACTGTTATAAACTTAAATCAGTATCAACATTAAAGAAAACTATTTGCAACAAAATAACAAAAAAAATACATAAAGGTTTAATTAAAACTATAGGCTAATAACAGTGCCAAAATCACACAGTACACCATACTAGTAATTTTAGAATACTTCGATGAGATACATGTATATTGATTAACTAGCATGAAAGAGAAATTATTATAAAAAAGAACATAGGTTTAAAAAAATATAAAAAAGCTAAACTCCTATTAATTTATACATGCGGAATACATACAAATGAGTAACAAGACGAAAAGGATATTATGATAATGATGAGTCCGAGAATCATATGTATATATATATATATGTATATATATGCATCATCATAATATAAATATCCTTCAGGTTTTGTGAAAGTTACAATAAGTGTACAATTAACATCAATTAGTGACAGTTGTTACAGAATCATTACTAAGCATTTGACGACTAAGTTTGCCTAACTAACGTTATAAAAAAAACTCAAATACAGAACTTAATTAAGTAACGAGTGAAGAAGAAAACATAAATAATAATAACATTTGAAAACTCAGGGAAAATCCTCATGGATACCACATCTACGGGGAAAGATGTGGTTATGCCGGACTTTTACCGGCTAAAAACCCCGAGGTGTTCCTCTACACCTAAGAAGTACAAAAGATGTCACTGGAACACTAAGTGACATCTCTGCGTTTCTTTTCTAAATGGCCCCGTGCAATGCAAATGGTAAGAACCCCGTATCTCAACACCTGCTAGGTCCAATTAGAAAAGAATGACTGCTTTCATCAGAACCTGTAACAAAATATGTACACTTAATTAATATTTACAAAAATCAACTGGTAATCATTATTTATTGACTTTCTTACGTAGTCTAGAAGACTTAAATTTATTCAGGGCCATACGTTGCATTGGTTTGTTTAAACGGATTGAAAGTTTCTCTGAAAATGAACCGCGAAGGATTTTATTTATACCATTACACCAATTGTGTATTTGAACCCGACAAACGATTTTTACAAACTGATCTACTAATATAGAATGATGATCTGAGCAACCCATAAAATTTGTGTCTACAGAATTTAGAAAATTTTGTCGAATGTTGTAAGCTATGTTTGGCATATGACCAAATTCGTTTAAATGTTTATTGATTAATTTAATTAATTCGCGAAAGATTTCAACAAATTTTGAAGAAGGGTTAGCAAAGGTTTTTGCCTTTTAGTAAGCTACGCTCCCTAAGTTCAATAAAAGAATGAATCGGTAAAATGTCTCTAGTGACTATTGTTTTATTGCAGTTTGGCACTGAATAGCTTTTTTAAGTTTTCTGGCTACGTATCCGGCTGTAAAAGCTGACGAATGAACGTTCAGCCTTTCCATCCGGACTTGCTGAAGCAGCGGAATTTCTTCCTCTGCTTCGCCAAGCCCAGACGCAGGGAAAATACTCGAGGAGGGACCTGCAACAGAAAGAGGTTCATTAGTATTCTCGTCACTGAAAAAATTGTGATCAATCAACATCTCTCCTACATCGACTTCGCAATTAGTATTACGTGACTGAGGGCCCAACATGTCTGTTAATAAAAGTGATTTGAAACTACATTGAAACGTGTAGGGGATTGGATTATTGTTCCTATAATTTAAAGCTCTAATACGGCCAAAGAAGTTTTCGAGCGGATCCTGATTAATAGAACGGGTGTAAAATAGTCGCACACCTTCAGTTTTCAATTCCGACCAAATCGAAATGAAACTCTTAAGGGTGATGATCCAGCTATTCAAGCTCGGAACATACATTCTTTGGACCGTACCAGGCTGCACAAAATACAAATGGTAAGAAAGAATTCGAATGGCTTCTTGCCAAAATTCGATATGGCGTGATACGCCCTCAACCTCTTTTACCGGTCCTCGCATCTTCCCTGGCGGGGCGCCGCGCGCGCCATTGACGCTGTCGAAAAGCCGGTCGAAGAACAGCACCACCTCGGACGTGGTCTTCATGGTGCTGCTCACTGGTGTGCCGTCCACGTGATGGCCTGTTAATATTTTTTTTACTTTAACGAATATGCATATTATTATCTTAACTACTAGTGTATTAATAAAAAAAAATGTTTTGGCATATTACTAACAACTTTGCCTTGCACTGGGATACCACAGGATCTAACAATAATATATACTTGGTAAAAATAACCTAACTTAAAAACCTTAATAGTTATTGATATTTTTTTTAAATGTGGACAGTAATTTCTTGGGCGCACCAATATCAATATTTTTATGTACCAAATGCTTTATTTAGTAATTTTTAATAAAAATGTATATTGAAAAGTATATTGAATTAATTGTTTAGTTTCCTTTAAACACCGTATCGGAGATTTTCTATTCGAGAGCCAAAAGGTCAAAAGTTAAACACGCACGCACGCACGCACGTACGCATGCATGCTCGTGGCACGTCTGATTTGTTATTTAATTAATAATTAATAATACCTAGTATGTAAGTACAACATTGGATTTTTTGTGATTGTTTAAGTTTTTCTTTATTTTAATTTTAATATGGTCTGGTGGTGACATCTCAACCTCAATGGTCTCCACTGAAAACCAGCGCCATGGCTTGCCATGGCAATAAAGCTGAGTGGAAACCAATTTGGATTCACTATTTATAATATGTTTTTATTTTTATGTTTATATTTTTTGTGTTTTGTAGTGAACCAAATAAATTACTTTTCTTTCTTTCTTTCAAAAGAACAATAAGCAACCAAGTATGCTTGATTGCTAAAATAATTTTAACCTTGCGACCTTCATTCACCTTCAAAATTTGGCACCACAATGCAAAGTATACTATTGAACAACAATCTTCAACTTTGGAACCAAATTTAGAATGGAAACTAAGTTTTTGGAATGGCACAGCGGAAATCCACAAACAAGATTGGCAGAAAACCTTATAAAGATAGCAGGATCACACTGGTTGCACCGATTTCGGGTGTACAATAAACCCAAATAATTAAACATGATTACCAAATTTGGAACTGTACTGCAACATAGCAGCAGTTTTCTCACCCAGTGCTTGTGTGCAGTTTTTGACCTTCATCTTCTTTATCTTCTCAGGTATCACATGCTCATCGGTCAACTTGTTCAGCATACGTATATCTCCGACCTGAAATAATATTTAAACGACCGCTTAAGAGAGAATTGAAGCTTTCAAAAAAATTAAATGGTAGAATTGTTTATGCTACCTCGAGAGAAATACCCTACATTTTGCAAATTCTTAAATTTTCTCAAAGTATTTACCTCACAGTCAGCTTTGTAAACTGTTATTATGTCACTCCATTTGGCCAACTTTCCATGGAATAGGATATCTTTCACGAGGAAATTGTTCCGGATTCCTTTTATAAGATGTGGAGGGTCATATACAATGTTGAGCACTAGTCCATTGATAAGGACCTGGTTGTCTAAAAAAAAGTTTACAATTTAAAAAGTTAATGAGGGTTTGCCGAAATCATTAAATTGTTTTAGTTTCTTACCTGACAACCTTTGCTCCTCTTTACATTCTACTTGCATCTTCCAACAACTTGCTTGAAACAGGACCGAAAAGTGGTGCCCTGGTCACATACAAGGACTTTGGGTCTTAGGCCAATTTCAGTGACTGCTTGTAATACATCCTGTAATTTAAAAAAAAATTGCATTCCGGGAGTGCTGGCAGAAGTGAAAACTTGAATATCAACGTTGTGCATTTTTTGATTTTTTGGAATAGTTAGGGAATAATTTTGATTGAATTGCTCTTATTATCAATATAAAAGTACTATCATTTTTGTGATAGAATACAATAATAATAATAATAATAATAATAATATAATATTTTTATAGAATACAATATTTATTTATCGTACACAAACATTACAATTTATATTATATTAAATTACATTAAAAAGTTTATCTCTCAGAAAAATCAACTTACATCCATAATTTCGCCAACCGTCTTACGGTTTTTCGATCAGCCCACGTGTCCTGACGCGAGTTTCACATTTTTCCCCCATCCCACAAAAGTGCTCAACGCCGCTAAAGAAGTTTTCACTTCAAAAAATAACACAACTATCACAACCTGGCATAATAATTGACCTTCTTTTAAAATAGAGAATATCTATACCAATATAAGAAAGCTTAAGAGTTTGTTTTGTTTGAACCAGGGACCGATAACCGGTATTTTAGGATACTTGAAATTACGATACCGCGTAATATGGGTATCAAAAAAGCGTGTCTCAAAATAATATGGATACCGCAATATTCAGGTACCTTAAAAGAGCTGGTATCTGAACAGTATTTTTGAGATTTAAATAAGAGCGGCAACGTCGCGATGTTAGATACATGCATGAAATATTCACAAAAAACTCTTTTTAGTTGGATTTAGTCCCTCACTGAGTAAAATATTGTTGTTGTTGTGAAGCCTTTTCAATTATCGTCGAAATCAAAACGGGTAACTTTAATTTAACAATATTAATATCTTAATGGTTCCTTATAAAGTCTAGTTGCGAGACAGTATTTTGTTTGTGTTTATTATTTTAATTATTATTTTTCTACTGTAACCAGTTTCACACAACTATCCATTACCCTGATTAAACTTAATCTTGGTTTGTGTTTTACGTTTTACTCGGCCAGATGAAGGAGAGGATGCATCTCCGTTGTTGCAACTATTTAGTAAAAGAGCTTCTGTTGGATGGTGAATATTAATATGTCTTTTTTTTCAAATTAGATAGTCAGACATTTGACCACGATTGCACCTGATGTTAAGTGACATTGCAGCCTAAGATTGACCATGTCTGCCTAGTAACAGCCTATTCACTCATTCCTTGAAAATGTCCAAATCATAGTGTCTTGGAAACACTTCAGCCGGTAGCGCATTCCATTCCTTAGCCGTCCGCATCAGAAATGATGATCGGAACCGTTTAGTGCGCATTGGTGGTATTTCAACGACATAAGGATGGCAGCTGCGCCCGCCTCTTGTGTTTTGAAGGTGGAATGGGGCTGGTGGAATTAAGTCGTGCAATTCCTTCGCACACTCCCCCAAAATGTAACCTGTAGAAGACCGAAAAGCAAGCTACTTTGCGCCTATGGTCCAAACTAAGTAGTTTGCGTTCATATGGTTCAGTATCCCCTATGATTCTATTGGCTCGGTTTTCTATCGAATCCAGAGCAGCCAGTTGGTTTTTAGCAGATCCGCCCAAAGGTGACAGCAGCACTCCATGCACGACCGGATTTGGGCTTGATACAGTTGAAGAAGCTGAACCGGGGTGAAGTACCGCCTAACCTTAGAGAGGACACCAAGTTTTCTGCTGCCTTTTGTGCTATGGATGCGATATACTGTCCGAAGTTTAGGTTTGATGTCAACTGGAATATCTCTAAGTTGTAGGTTTTCGGTCACAGATACAGGACACCTCGTACACCTCGGAAAGACGGGGGTCAGATCAAAATGACTCCGTTTGGTTGAGAATAAGCACGCCTGTGCTTATGTAGCGTTGAACGCAACCAGATTGACATCTCCCCAATCAGAGTTAATCTTAAGGGCACTGTCCCAAACGCTTAACCAAGACTGGATGTCATTACTGCTGGCTCCCATTCCGGAGAAATATCTATCGAAAACTGTGCTATCATCTGCATACCCAACACGCATGCATTTATTCAGAGAATTGTTAATAAGAGAAGGTG